>CP125973.1:75689377-75895727 GCA_030063025.1 Avena longiglumis | reverse complement strand
ATACCAATACGTATCAACGATGTTTTCAGTAGAATTACTCTTGGTGTCTAGTTTTTGTGTAGAAAATCATCAATCTATCGAAAAATCCAGAAAAATACGCCTAAAATCCTATTTCACCTTAAGACTCATGGATGTAAGACGAGATTAGTGGGCCCAGGGCTCACAATTTCATCTGCAGGCAAAGCTGTGCTTGGCTGGGCGCCTAGAGGGTGTGGCCGCCTGTGCACCGGCCTGCCTCTTCCTATAAGCTGCCTTCTCGACTCCAAAACTTAGTGGGTCAGACGCTTTTTCCGTAAAGAGTTCTCATACCACCACTTAAAATGTGGATTCTAACCAAACTCCGTTTCCACCTCACGATCTGGAATTTGGAGAGGATCACATCATCATCACCAATGCCTCCATCAACCATCCATATCGCCATATCCATGAGTGAGTAATCCCTCAACAGAGGCTATGGGGGATGGTAGGATTGATGAGTTCTATCATGTAATCAAATAAGATTGTTAGGGCATGGGTGCCTAGTATCTCTATTAGTGCTATTTTGACTTTGTTGCAACTTGTTGTGCTTAATGCTTGTCACTAGGGCCCGGTTCCATGATCTCGCATCTGGAACTTATTATCGATTAATGATGATAGTATTGGTTTGTGATCTTATCTCGCAAAGTTGTGTACATATTATCGTTCGGAACCAAAGCGCCCCAAGTGACAAAAAATTGGGACAACCCGAGGGGATGGCTAAGATATGAGGATCACATGTGTTCGCACGAGTGTTAATGATTTGCTCCGGTGCTTTCATTAAAAGGAGTGCCTTTAATTGCCATTAGATATCTCTTTGAGGCCCTCACCGGTGAATGGGTCATGGTAGGACAAAGATGTTCTAGAAGTTCTGGGATTGCTAGTAAAGCACGATGACTATATTTGGGTCACATGCCTAGGATTGTTTAGTACTTGATGCTTTTATCTTATTTATCTCTAATTTCCCTAGATCTTGAAGTTACATGATTAGTCTTCATTCATGCAACAATTCGTCCATCCATCCCTATGCCTACCGCGCCATATCCTACTGCTTACTTACTATTGCTACTATTGCTTCTCGTTTCATCGCTATTACATTACTTTGCTATTGTTACTACAAAATTGTTGTTACCGAGAACTACCATCATCAGAGCAAGATTATTTCTAGGTGTAAATGAATTGGACAATGCAGCTTTTTAAGGCTTATAAGTATTCTTTTGGCTCCCTTGTGTTCGTAATCAATAAATTGGTAATACTACCTCAAGACTATTGTGATCCCCATACTTGTGGGTCATCATCCTCGCAAACATAACATGTATTATTACAAATATATAATCTTGATCATGGACTTGGAGCTCACAATATATAAACATGATAGCACAAACGAGGGAGAAACAACCATCTAGGCTACTATATGGACCCATAGTCCAAGATGAAACTACTCTCACGCATCATATACCGGGAGGCTGCATGGTGATGAAGAAGGCCTCCGAGATGATGTCTCCCTCCGCAGTACTAGAAGAGCTTCGCATCCCCGATCTAGGGACGGCGGTGGTGGCGCCATGCACTATTTCATGGAGATGTGATCGGGTACTTAGGGTTTTGGCATCGGGGTTATAGGCTAAGAGGCAAGGCAGAGGGAGCCTGGGGCCCACACCGCCCAGGCGCAACTTAGGGTGGGCCTGCTCGGGGTGTGGCCTGCCTCGCCCCTCCGCCTCCTCCTCGACTCCATGTTCTCCTTGAGAAATATTGACTTTGGCTTTCGCCCCGTCCAATTCCAGAATATTTCTTTACTAGCTTTTCAAACCAAACACACCGTAAACAGTAATCGGCAATCGTGGCATCTTGTTAATAGGTTAGTTCGGGAAATGTATAAAAATACCTCAAAGTGTAGACAAAGCAAATCAAAGTTGATACCAAAAAGCATGGAACATGAAAATTATAGATACGCTTATGACGTATCACACTCGGATCATAAGTATGCTGGAGAAGACTTGTACTCGCTTATACCCGACTCAATATATTTTCCACATAGTGAGACTGAAGTAGTGTAATCCCACCATTGTTATCCTTTAGTAGGTTGATGTTTAATATTACATCAGCCACTCCAAAGTCCTTCATCTCAAAGCAGCAAGATAGGAATTCTTTGACCTCCTCGATAACAGAGAGGTTGGTCCCGAATATCAATATGTCATCGACATAGAGATACATAATAACTCCCTCGCCTCCACCATGGCGATAGTACACACATTTGTCAGCTTCGTTTACAACAAAGCCTTCAACAGTTAAAGTTCTTTCAAACTTCTCGTCCCACTGCTTAGGAGTTTGCTTAAGACCATACAATGACTTCACTAACATACACACCTTTCCTTCTTGACCATCTACTACAAATCCCTTAGTCTGATCCATATAAATTTCCTCATCTAGATCTCCATTTAGAAAAGATGTCTTAATGTCCATTTGATGAACAAGAAGACCATGTGAGGCATCCAAGGATGGTAGTACTAACAAAGGTCGGCCCGCAACGGTGAGTAGGTATCAAGAAGTCTTCACCTTCTTTTGGGTATAACCCTTGGCCACAAGACGTGCTTTGTACTTTTCAATAGTACCATCAGTCTAAGTTTTTCTTGAGAACCCACTTACATCCTACATGTTTGCACCCATAAGGACTCAAGGACTTCCCAAGTACCATTAGCTAAGATGGAGTCCATCTCGCCTGATGCCTTCCTTCCAAGAGTTAGCATCTTGAGATGCATAGGATTCTAAAATAGAAGTGGGAGTATCATCCACAAGGTACACAATGAAATCATCACCAAATAACTTTGAGGTCCTTTGTCTCTTGCTCTTTTGGGAGCTTCATTGTCGCCTCCACAGGATTATCGAGTGTTCTATCAAGATAGTGGGTTCAGAATTATAGAAAATTCCCGACTAGACTAACTAGTCATCTCCGATTTGATGAGCTAGACATACCTTTCATAGGAAAGATGAAGGGTTTCGGCAGATAGTAAATCAAAATTTTCTACTAATGCTAATGAGGGAAAGCCAAGATTTAATCTAGGAGATGCACACAACGAGAGAGATTGGATTAGATCTTCATACCCTTGAAGATTCGCAAGCTGAACGCTCGTTTAACGCGTGGGTGATGTAGTCGTACTCGCTTCTCCTCCTCACATCCGATCCGATCTAGCACCACAAGTGGTGCCTACGTGAGATGCACACGCAAAGACTCTGACGCCTCCTCCTTACTAGGTCCAGCAAGTATGGTGGAGATATGGGTTGATCTACAACGCCACAAGCGGTGCAATTGGTGGAGAATTTCAGCAGGCTTCGCCACAATGGCCGGGAGGAGAGAGGAGGGCAACAGGCGGCTAGGGTTGGAGGGAAGGTGGGGTGCGCCCTCACCCCTCTTTATATAGAGGGGGCCAGACTCCATCCCCTCCCCAAGCCCAAACCGGCCCCAAGGATAAGGGTGAGGCAAGGAAACCCCCTTCTAGAAGGTCTATCTCGAAGTTTAAACGCCTAGGTTCTGGCCCTATGGAGCCTTGTTCCCCTGGCCCAATGCGGCCATGGCACCTCATAGGCCCATGCCCTCCCGAAGGTGGGGCCACGTTGGTCCCTTCCGAAGGTTCTAGAAGCTTCATAACACCATTAATCCGAACAATTCAACTCCAAAACTGTAATCGCTTTATATGAATCTTATTCTCTAGACCACCCTAACCTCTCGTGATGTACCGGATCCCATCCGAGACCAAAAAAAACTCATAAACCAATTATCCAATCTATCCTAGCCGAGACACGTTATGTGTGACCAAGTTCGAGAATATGCATATGATCTTCTATCAATAATCAACAATCTGGAAACCCATATTGACTCCCACATATTCATCGATGATAATATCAGATGAACAAAGATGCCAGGATTCAATCAATCCCATATATATATTCCTTCTGCCTCGCGATATTTTACTTGCCCGAGATTCGATCGCTTTGCATCATACCTAGTTCAATCTCGCTCACAAAGAAGTACTTTACTGCTAATCCGATATCACTTTGTGATTAACTCCTTAACCACATGCTTGCAAGCGGTGTTGATATCGACACGAAAGGGCCCAAGTATATCTCCGACTTGGGAGGGACAAATCCTATCTCGATACATACAACCCAATGATACTTTCCGATCACCGAGAGACACCTTTATGATCACCCTCTCATAGGATGACGCTTTGATGACCTCAAAGCTTTCTTCCGATACGTGGAGTTGCATTATATCATGGTCTAAGGAATACAATATTTGACATAAGAAAAGCTTCGCAAAGACGAACACGATGACACGATCTAATTGCTTCGCTTAGTTTGTCTGCCCACCATATCATTCTCCCAATGATATGATCTCATTATTAATTGACAACTCATGTCCATGGTTAGGAAACCCAACCATCATTAATCAATGAGCTAGTCCATAGAGGCGATTAGGGACACGGTGTTGTTCACAAACCACACAAGTATTAAAGTTTCCGCTAATACAATTCTAGCATGGAATATAAACATTATCATGAACAAGAATTATAATAATAACATCTTTATTATTGCCTCTAGGAATAATTCCAACAGTCTCCACTTGCACTAGAGTCAATAATCTAGTTTCATCTCGGCAACAATCTCACACCCATGGCGCTGAGGTGTCGATCATGTTTTACACGTAGAAGAGGTTTAGTCAATGGATCCGCGACATTCCAGTATATGTATGTACTTTGCTAATCTTCTATCTCCATCTCGCTATATAATCTCGGATTATATGAAACTTATGTTGATATGCTTGGTCTTTGGATGATATCTTGGTTCCTTAGCGAGTTATGGCGCCAGTGTTGTCACACAATATCTCCAAGGTCCAATGCACTTGAACCATGCCAAGCTCAAGGATGAAGTTTCGATCCAAACTCCTTCACTTGACGCTCAGAGCCTCCATGTATTCCACTTCTAGTAGATCCCGTGATCACGCTTTTGCAGCCTTCTCCACAGCCTCCTCCATTCAAAATATAAACGATCCCGCCTAAAATTTAGAATCATCCTTGTCGGTGTCAAAACTAGCGCCGACGTAACCTTTTAAGACGAAATGCTCATCACCCCCATAGACTAAGAACATTTCTTTAGTTCTATTTAGGTACTTTAGGATGTTATTCACTACTGTCCAAAGGTTCCACTCGATCACTTTGATATCTCGTCACAAACTAAGAGCATTGGACACATCCTGTCTTGTACACAAGATGGCATACATGATGGAACCTATGGCCGAGGCATAAGGCACTTTTCTCATAGCTTCCTATCATTTATCAGAATGGACACCGAGCCTTGCTCAATATCTTACCTCGACAACATAGGCACTGAACCTTTCTTTGCCTTATCCATTCTCAACCTTTTCGTAACTTTGTCTAGGTATGTACTCGCTTAAAGCTATCAGGCCTTTGTCATCTCTATAGATCTTGATGCCCAATATATAAGCAGCTTCACCCAGGTCTTTCATTGAAAAACACTTGTTAAAATAACTCTTCACATCGTTACATGTTAATGTCATTTCGATAATCAATATGTCATCCACATATAGTACCGTAAACGCCACCGAAGCTCCCACTCACTTTCTTGTAGATGCAAGCTTTGTAGCAATTTGGAACAAATCCAAAGCTCTTGATCACTTGATCAAAACGAAGGTTCCAACTCCGAGATGCTTGCTTTAGTCCATAAATGGAACGCTGAAGTTTGCATACTTTATCAGCATCCTTAGGATCGACAAAACCTTCGGTTGCATCATATATAACTCTTCATCAATGTTGCCATTGAGGAAAGCAGTCGACATCCATCCGCCATATTTCATAATCATGAAACGCAGCAATTGCTAGTAAAATCCGAATGGATTTAAACATCGCCACGGAGAGAAACTCTCATCGTAGTCAACACCTTGAACTTGTCGAAAACCTTTCGACATGTCGTGCTTTATAGACGGTAACATTACCATCCGCGTCTGCTTTTATTCTTGAAGATCCATTTGCACTCAACGCCTTTTGGCCGCTAGGAGGTTCCACCAAAGTCCATACTTGGTTTTCATGGATCCCAATTCGATTTCATGTCTTCTAGCCATTTCTCGAGTCCGGCTCATCATCGCCTCATAGTTCATAGGTTCACCGCCTTCTACTAACGAGACAACAAGACAGGTTGCATTACCACTCAGAGGGGCATGCGACCTTGTCGACTGGCGCTTAGTAGTAGCAACATCGTCCAAGCTTCATGATCCTTGTCATTAGCTTCCTCTATTGTTGATGCAAAGCACCGCAACAATTTCAAATGCCGCTTACTCTCCAATTCAAGAGAAGGTTCAATAACCTCGCCTCGCTCTACTTTCCTCCCACTCACTTCTTTCGAGAGAAACTCCTTCTCAAGAAAGGAACCGTTCTTTGCATAAACACTTTGCCTTCGGTTCTGTGGATAGAAGGTATACCCAATCGCTTCCTTAGGGTATCCTATGAAGACGCATTTCTCCGCTTTGGGTTCGAGCTTGTCCGCATCAACTTCGACGAAGCTTCAGATCCCCAAACTTTAAGAAACGGCTAACTTAGGTTTAGCACCAAACCATAGTTCATACGGTGTCGTCTCAACGGATTTAGATGGTGCCCTATTTAAAGTGAATGCAGCGGTTTCTAATGCATAACCCCAAAATGATAACGACAAATCAGTAAGAGACATCATTGATCGGACCATATCTAATAAGGTTCGATTCTGCTCGTACACACCATTGCTACTGCGTGGTGTTCCGGTGGCGTGAGTTGCGAAACGATTCCACTTGCTTTAAGATGCGTGAGAAAATCATAACTCAAATATTCACCTCCACGATCGGATCGTAGAAACTTAATCTTTCATTATGGTTCTCCACTTCATTCAAATTCTTTGAACTTTTCAAACGCTTTCTGATTTATGTTTCATTAAATAGATATACCCATATCTACTTAAGTCATCGGTAAAAGTGAGAAAATAGCGATATCCACCGCGCCGAAACACTCATCGGTCCGCATACATCGGTATGTATGATTTCCAACAAGTCCGTTGCTCGCCCATCATATCGAGAACTTGTTTTGATCATCTTGCCCATGAGGCATGGTTCGCATGTGTTAAATGATTCAAAATCAAGAGACTCCAAAAGTCCATCGAATGGAGTTTCTTCATGCGCTTTACACCAATATGACCTAGACGACAAGCCACAAATAAGTAGTATTATCACTATCTACTTTGCATCTCTTAGCCTTAATGTTATGGATGTGTGTTTCATCCCTTTGAGATTTAGAAGAAATAAACCATTCACAAGAGGTGCATGACCATAAAAGATGTTACTCATATAAATAGAACAACCATTATTCTCCGATTTAAATGAATAACCGCCTTGCAATAAACACGATCCGTAAATAATGTTCATGCTCAACGCAGTAACATAATAACATTTATTAAGGTTTAAAACTAATCCCTAAGGTAAAACTATGAGAGCGCGTCGACGGCCATCACATCAACTCTTGATCCGCTACAACGCACATCGTCACCTCATCCTCGCAAGTCGCCGCTCATTCCGTAGCTGCTTCGAGTTATAAATATTAGCAACCGAACCGGTATCAAATACCCAGCACTACAACAAGGGCTAGTAAGGAAAACATCAATAACATGTATATCAAATATACCTTTGATGGTGCCACCTTCTTGTCCGCTTAAGTATTTTGACGATGCCCAAAGGACCTTGTCCTTGTAATAGCACAAAGGTCCCATTAGACCAGACCGAGCTTCTTAGCAACGCTGGCACCGCCTTTCTTGAAGGGCTTTTGCTCCTTACCTTTCTTAAAGGTGGGCTTGTTGACCATCAACACATGATTATCCTTTTGATGTCCACTGCGGCCTTCACCATGTAAGAGCTCGTGGATCGATCGCTGGAACTAACTGATTATGAGTCACTACAAAACTTTTGTAGTCGGAGGAGTGTTTGCGTAACCTCACAATCTTGAGCTCCTCCGAATCGCATTCCAATTGCTCAAGGCGCTGAGTGTAGCTACCATCTTAATGGCGTGCTCACTAACGGAACTCCTTCCTCCATCTTGCGCTAAAGAACTTCGAGATCTCATATCTCTCGGAACGGGCCCGAGTCTCAAACATGGTTTTCAGCTCTCGAGTATCTCAAAGGGCCCGGATAGTCTTCAAAACGATTTTGAAGTTCCTGCCCATAGCAAACAACATGGTGCTCTTAATCACACCATAATTATCTTTGCGCGATCGAGACAGCTTTCTCATCACCGACGCAGCTTGCAAAGGGGGGTCACTCTAACGCTTTCCAAGGACATAGTCCTTTGACCGCCAGAGAGAATGATTCTAGATTGGGAACCAATTGGTGAAGTTAGACCCATTGTTTTTAAGCTTTTTCTTCTCAAAGAAACGCTGAAGTTGAAGTTGACTTAGCCATTTCATGTACAATATTAGCAAGTACAAATTAGACTATGTTCATGATAACTAGTTCAACTTTTAATCAAATTACTAGATGAACTCCCACTAAATTCAACATCCCTCAAGTTGTTTAGTGAACATGATCCAAATTCACCACACCTAATCCGATCATCACGGGAAGAGATGTGGCTTCAATGGTGGACAACGAAGTGTCGATCATATCATTCATATGACTCATGCTTAACCTTTCATCATGTGTTCCGAGGCCATGTATACATGCTAGGCTCACAAGTTAGACCCAAGTATTTCCGCAGTAAACTGGCTTGCACCCGTTGTATGTGAGCGAGAGTCTATATCACCCGATCATCACGTGATGCTTGGACACGACAAACTTCGCAACGGTGCATACTTGGGGAGAACACGTTTTATCTTGATATTTATGAGGAATCATCTTATAATGCTACCGTCACATCTAAGCATAATAAGATACATAAAAGGATAAACATCACATGCATATAACTTTAATGTGACATGGTATAGCCAATCTTCACAAGAATGATCTCCATCTTGTGCGCCCCGCATGATCTCCATCACTCCACCATGATTGCCTCCACCACGAATAGCAACTACAACTATTGCTAACTACTTAGCGATAAAGTGAAACTATTACATGGCGCATAAGAAGTTGACACACAGGTCATACACAATTATAAAGACAACCATATGGTTCTCGCCTTGTGTACTCATCGACATGCAAGTCGTGAAACATTACAAAACATGATCATCGACACATTATACACATCACATCTTGGGCCATACCATATCACAGAAAACACTCGCAAAAAACAAGTTAGACGCCTCTACTTTGTTGTTGCATGTTTTACGTGGCTTATGGAAGTAGATGCTAAGAACGATTCTTACCTACGGAAAGCCACAACGGTGATATTATGGTTGCCAAACTCCGTGTTAATCCCATGACAACTATAGTGAGAGAACTGCATCCACCACCGCATGTGTGGAACAAGCCACACGCCAAGTGCGGAGCCGGTCTCGCGAACGACGTCACAGAAGGTTGGCCTGACCGCTCAATCTCACTATCCCGCCATAAGAAGAACACAAACAAGAGGCTTGCAACAGAAAACATCAACGCCCGAACAACCATGTTATGCTCTACTCGTGAAACACATCTACGATAGATCTAGCTCGATACCATCAAGGGTTTCAAGCATAGTAAATCAAAATTTTCTACGGATGCTAAGAGGGAAAGCCAAGATCTAATCTAGAGATGCAAACAACAAGAGAGATTGGACTAGATCTTCATACCCTTGAATATTCGCATACGAACGCTCGGAATGTGGGTGATGTAGTCGCATCGCTTCTCCTCCTCGTGATCCGATCCGATCTAGCACCACAAGTGGCGGTGCCTCCGTGATATGCACACGCAGCACCTCGACGCCTCCTCCTTACTTGGTCCAGCAATGGTGGAGAGATGGGTTGATCTACAACACGACGGCAAGGCAATTGGTGGAGAATTTCTGCAGAGGGCTTCGCCACAAGCAATGGGAGGAGAGAGGAGCGTGGCGGCTAGGGTTGAGGGAAGGTGTGGGGTTGGTGCGCCCCCACCCTCTTTATATAGAGGGGCACAGCCCTAGCCCTCCCCCAAGCCCCAAACCGGCGGCCCCAAAGGATAAGGAGTGGGGGGCAAGGAAACCCCCCTTCTAGAAGGTCTATCTCGAGTTTAAACCTCTCTAGGCCGGCTGGGCCCTATGGGGCCTTGTGCCCCTGGCCCAATGCGGCCAGGGCACTCATAGGCCCATGCCCCCTCCCGAAAGGTGGGGCCACGTTGGTCCCTTCCGAAGGTTCTAGAAGCTTCCGATAACATCGATTAATCCGAACAATTCAACTCCAAAACTGCATCGCCTTATATGAATCTTATTCTCCTGACCACTCCTAAACCTCTCGTGATGTCCCGGATCCCATCCGAGACCAAAAAAACTCATAAACCAATTATCCAATCTATCCTAGCCGAGACACGTTATGTGTGACCCTCGCTGGTTCGAGAATATGCATATGATCTTCTATCAATAATCAAGTGGGGTCCGAAACCCATATTGACTCCCACATATTCATAGATGATCATATCGGATGAACCACGATGCCGTGGATTCAATCAATCCCATATATATATTCCCTTCGTCTCGCGATATTTTACTTGCCCGAGATTCGATCGCCTGACTGGCCATACCTAGTTCAATCTCGCTCACGAAGTACTTTACTGCTCCGTAATCCGATATCACTTTGTGATTAACTCTTAACCACATGCTTGCAAGCGTGTTGATATCGACACCGAGTGGGCCCAAAGTATATCTCTCCGACTTGGGAGGGACAAATCCCATCTCGATACATACAACCCAATGATACTTTCCCGATCACCGAGAGACACCTTTATGATCACCCTCTCATAGGATGACGTTTGATGACCTCAAAGCTTTCTTCCGATACCAGGGAGTTGCATTATCTCATGGTCTAAGGAATACAATATTTGACATAAGAAAAGCTTCGCAAAGACGAACACGATGACACGATCTAATTTCTTCGCTTAGTTTGGGTCTGTCCACCATATCATTCTCCCAATGATATGATCTCATTATTAATTGACAACTCATGTCCATGGTTAGTAAACCTTAACCATCATTAATCAATGAGCTAGTACATAGAGGCGTACTAGGGACACGGTGTTGTTCACAAACCACACAAGTATTAAAGTTTCCGCTTAATACAATTCTAGAATGGAATATAAACATTATCATGAACAAGAATTATAATAATAACATCTTTATTATTGCCTCTAGGGCATAATTCCAACAAAGATGTCCTCAAAGAAAGTCGCATCATTCGATTCCATAATTGTACCAACATGCATGTCGATAATTTATTTCACTATCAAAATCTATAGCCAATGCTATGAAAAGCATAACCCAGAAAAACACAATCAACGGTTTTTGGTCCAAGCTTTCGCTTCTTGGGTATTGCAATATTGACTTTCGCCAAACAACCCCAAGTTCGTAAGTAAGAGAGTTTAAGCCTTTTCTTTTCCCATTCCTCAAATGGAGTCATGGTTTTATCCTTTATGGGAACACGGTTTAGGATATGACACGTAGTCATTAGCGCCTCCCCCCACCATTCCTTGGAAAGACCCGATGTATCTAACATGGCATTAACCAAATCAATTAGAGTACGGTTCTTTCTTTTGGCCACCCCATTTGACTGAGGTTAGTAGGGAGTCTTCCTCTCATGTATAATACCAAGTTCCATACAGAATAAATCAATTGAAAAGTACTCTCCAGCATGATCCGACCTTAGCCCCTTGATTTTAAGATCAATTTGGTTTTTTGCCTCAGCTTTATAGATTTTGAAGTAGTTCAAAGCTTCATATTTAGATTTCAGAAGGTAAACATAACAGTATCTAGTGGAGTCATCAATCAACGTCATAAAGTATCTTTTTCCACCTTTTGTCAACACACCATTCATCTCAAAGATCTGAATGTATAAGTTCTAGTGGTGCTAAGTTTCTCGGTTTCGCAGCCGTATGAGACTTGCGGGGTTGCTTTGCTTGCACACAAACTTGGCACTTAGAAGCTTTGATAGTGGTAAATTTCGGAATTAAACTCATATTGGCTAGCCGCGTCATGCAACCAAAGTTAATATGACAGAGTCATGAATGCCAAACATTGGACTCATTATCATTGCAAACATGATTAATAACTTTAGTACATTAGTCTGACAAAGACAAGAAGAATAGACCTCCGCACTCATAACCTTTTCCAACAAATTGTACATACTTAGAAATTACAACTTTATTGGACTTAAAAACCAACTTCAAGCCATCTCGACATAAAAGCGATCTGCTAACGAGATTCTTATTGATGGAGGGAACGTGCTGCACATTCTTCAGTTGTACGGTCTTCCCCGAAGTAAACTTCAGATTTACCGTACCAACACCATGAATGTACATCGAAATAAGCCGCCATCAAGACGGAAGAAGTCCTTGAGACCGATAAGAGTAAAATATGGAAATATCAAAACATACATGTATTAGCACCGTCTATCCACCAATCAAGAGAATGACATACCGAAGGATAGTAGATAAAATACTGCACTCCAACATCCTTCATCTCAGTATCGCTAATAACAACATTAGCGGTCTTGCCGCTGTTCCCATGTTGACGCTTGTCAAAGTGATTAGGATAGCTAGGAGCCCAATGACCAGGATCACCATAGACGTGGAAAGAGCCTTTCCTCTTATCATTTTTCTTATTGAAGTTGGTTAAGTGCACGACCTTGTTATTGCCATCAAACTTTGCTTTGCCTTCAGATTTGTTCTTGACTTGAACTTGTGGGATTAGAAGTTTTTCTTCTGCACCAAATTGGTAGTAGAACCTCCCTGAAATCCTCGAGAAGTTTTGTCCTTTTCTCTCGCCTTCTCTTCCACATGAAGAGACCCAATGAGATCCATAACAGAAAACCCTTATCTCTTATGTTTTAGAGAAGTAGAAAAGTTCCTCCACGAGGGAGGAAGCTTGGCAATAATGCCACCACAAATTTGTCCAGTAAGGAACACCTGAACTGCTCAAGTTCTTTGGCAAGTGATTGTATCTCATGAGCTTTCTCAACGACGGAGCGCTCATCAACCATCGTGTAGTCATAGAATTGCTCCATGACATACAATTTAGTGCCAACGTCCGAGACCCTAAACTTGTCCTCGAGCACTCCGACGTCCCTGCCATTATCAAATTACATATACGGTCAACAATGTTGTCCCCAAGAACACCGAGCGAGCCACCATAAACATGATATCGGCTTTCTTAAAGGTCGCCTCGCCTCGTGAAGTTATCCTTCGGGCTTGCCAAGAGTGGTGCTATAGCAGTTTAGATTTTCAAACCAGAGGATTGCTCTCTTGCGCCATATCTTATACTACATGCCATCAAAAGGAGGCGGCCTAGTAGCCGCGGTTACACCAGTGGAGTTCAATTGCCAATAATCAGGTTTGTGGATTGTTGGAAAAATAAGCAATAATCCATATGATTTAGTCCGAATAATAAACGGATAAAGCATGATCATACAAATAGTACTGAAACCAATCATGCAGATTAACATAGTAGATGAGCATATTACATATATACAAGATAAACCTAACACATCTACGCCAAACGCTAGACCTAAAAACTCTAGCAAAATCTGAAAGAGAGAGATTGAAATCACATACGATGCAGTTGTTGCAGAAGCCACAGCGGTAGCAGCAGCAGAGTTGTCGCCCATGTTGAGGTTGCCGAAGAGGTCGCTGACGTCTGGAAAGAAGTCATCGTTCGGGAACTCATCGTCGGACGACATCGTGATTGCCAGTAGTCGCGCTTGAGCGCTCCTCAAACCCGTACAGGTTCACGAGAGGCGGGGTTCCAGAGGCCTACTGTCTCGATATGCGGTGTACACCGCAAGACGGGATGGGAAAGACGAAAGCGACATCACAAGGTTCTGAAGGTAGGTGTGTGTGTTGTGTATTGATCGCCGATTAGGTTTAGCGCATACGCTTATATAGTGTTGGTCAGGGAGATCGTAGGACTCAGCCCACGTCCGAGTCGGTAACAGCACACGATCCATAAAAACTGGAAACGACTGTAATTAACGCGTCCGTTAATGACTCATAATTAATTTTCCCAAATAACAAAATAAAGCTCTGATCGGCGAGATTCCCGCAACCCGCGGCGCGCGCGTCGTGACGAGACATGGTGTGGCGAGGCGGGCGGCGTCGGAGGAGTGCGCGAGGGCTTCTCTCCTTGTCACACCTTAGTGAGTGGTGCAACACTCTACTATATAAGGTGGTCCAACTCCCCTTCCACTAGCAATGTGAGAGTAAACTTTAGCACCACTAGCACATCCATATGCTGCCATGCATAAGTGGACCAAAGAGAATTTTAGCATGACATTAACTTAATGGAAGTATGCACTGGATGTTCTTCATCGTGTGAGTATGTAAAATTATAGACCTACTTCGACACCATTAGCTACCACCGAGTGCCTTGCTCGTGAAGCCAAACATTGGTACTTATGATTCCACCAAGTATCGCAGATTGTTGGAGGGCTCTTGTATTTGACTTTTATTTGTCCATATTTTCCTTTACTATTAACAAGGTGTCGCTTTTCTATCGCAGATCGATGAGTATTGGGAAGCCATCAAGCGTATATTGCGCTATGTCAAAGGGACCTTGAGCATGGGGCTGAGGATATGTAAGTACGCATCCACTGGTGTCAGTATTTTCACGGATGTTGATTGAGCAGGATGCATCGACGATCGTCGTTCCACTAGTGGGTTTGTTGTGTTTGTTGGCTCAAATATCATCTCATGGAGTGCCAAAAAATAGGCAACTGTCTCTAGATCTAGCACAGATAGAGAGTATAAAGCTTTAGCTAATAAAGTTGCTGAAGTCATCTGGGTAGAATCACTACTCAAGGAGCTAGGAGTGTGTCATAGCAGCGTACCACCATCTTATGGCTTGATAATCTTGGGGCTATGTACCCGACGGTGAATTTGGTCTTCCACTCGCGGACCAAATACATAGAGATCGATTTCCACTTTTTGCGAGAGTGTGTTCACTGGTAGAAAAGGGCCCATGCGTCCCGGTTGGTAGGTTATTAGTCCCGCTGCCCAACCGACGGGCAATCGACTAAAGCTCGACCCTTAGTCCTGCTGCCACCAACCGGACAAATGGGACACACTTGGCGGCTTGAGCGCAAGGGTGGAGATTAGTCCCGTTCGTAACACGAATCGACTAATAACCTTCCGCCACAGAGATTTATTCATCCGCCATGCGTAGAATTCATTTTGGCACATTTTGTTGTCAAAGATTTTCGCCACTTTTGTGCCGCCGAGAATTCATTTAGGTTGTTTTATTGTTTATTTAGTGTTTTGCACTTATCAACGAAGGAACCTTATATTACACAAGATCATCATGACAACATTACATTCAATACACGGATCGAGTTCATGCACTACATACAAAAGTTGCTATTCGATGCTACCGCCAATTTCTTGAAAGTTGCTATTTTACAATTCCTATTGTCTATACACAGCCAAGTAGTATTCCCTTGTGTGTTTAGGACTTCGCATCCAAGAATCCCGCCAATTCCTCCTGAATTGCTCAGACGCGATCCTTTGGCGTAAGACCCCCGTAGACGCTCGATCTGATTTAAAAAGGAGTCACTATATGAATATGAAACTAAACATAATTTGATTGTAATTAAAAACTATAGAAATTGTTTACGTACGTGGAGTTGCTCTAAATATCTGCCCTTCTCATCGCACGTCTGCCGGATGAACTCGCATACATAGTATCCACATAGATTGTTACCGTACTGCGTCGGGCACTTTACGAGAATAGTTCAATCAAAATAATAATCAAGCATGATAATAATCAGATCAAAACTAGAATCAAAGAGATGCGGATATAGCTAGTGGTGCTTACATTTAGTGGTTGAAATGTAAGCTCCTCTTTCCAAGCACCCTAGCCTTCTTGGTGAACTGCTTCCAAGCCGCCCGCGAGAAAAACGAATAAAATAAGTTATTAAGTACTTGATATCATAAAATTCACGAACGCTACAATATAGTGTCGTAATGATTAGAATTACCGGAGAAGTATCTGCATGTCCTTCCACGTCTCAAGGGGTTTATGTTTCGATTCCATGACTAGTACACGCCTTTGTCAAGTTGAATGATTAATGAATATAGTGGTACTGCGAATGCGTAACAAATCAATTATATACTTAACATCGAGTAAGCGAAATAGAAAGTGTATACAAGACAATAACACTCACCGAAGTTGTAAGAAAATAGTATTTCCTTTGGTTTCTTGAAACCTTAACGCGTGTACTATATTATCCTCCGTATCCTGGGGCTTATTTTGAGATTAGCTTCATGAACCCAATATGGGTCAATGAAGCCAATGTCATAGATTTGTCCTCCGCTGCATTCGAGAATCTTCATTATGCATATTACAAGATGATTATATACATGCAATAAACAAAATAATATAGTGGAGACTAAATTAATTACGTAATTAGTACTTACGCATAATAGGCATCGATGATCGATTTGTCCAAGGCGCCTTGATTGAATAATTGAAATAGTTCATCAAATTCAATGGATATCATGTCATCCTTATCTTTCCCATGATGCTTTTTGTAACCTCAAAGACTATCCGCTAGCCCGCCCTTGTGGCATGCATGTACTGTATGCAATCTTGATTTTGTTGGAAGATTGTTTACCTCCTCGTGTTTGACGAGAGGTTTTCCGTCGGTATTTGTATGCTACTTCACTCATGGGAAGAACTCTAATCGAATAAGCATCGGCAATACTCATACCTTGAGCAATGCGGCTTCTCCATATTGTGCAACTACATCCGATCATACCGCTTCTTCGCCCCATATTTGCTCGACCCCACATTGGTTTGAGAAATCACCTTGAGAGGGGCGCAAGTCTGCTTTGCTTGTTCTCCGAGCTGGGCAACAGATTTCCGCATCAAGATCGCTCTTCGAGGCTTTTGTGCCGCATGTGACTTGAGAATAGAACGCTCATAGTCCGATGACTTTGGCTCGGGTTGATGAAGATTCTTTAGCATTTTCAACACTTTGGCTTTTTCTTCTTTGGTGCCGGGAACTCGCTCTTCGGCCGCCTTAGCTTAAAAACGTCGTTTCAAGATCAACGATCGCCGCAGCCTCTCTTCAAGACAGTCATAAGCTCTCTTGGGAGGAACCGTTGGTACTTTTGGGAGAGGCTCTTGTTTACGCTTTCGCGATCGCCACGGCTAAGAGCGACGCCACGCTTTTTATCCTGAAGGGCGATGGCTCGCGGCGATGGCTGCACCGGAGATTGGTGAGGAGGGAGCCGGGTGAGGCGACGAAGACGGCTGCGACGGCCTCACCGGAGACGGTGAGGCGGCGCGAAGATGGCCTTGGCGTGTGATTTCAAGCACGATACAATCCTTCGACCGTAGAATGGTGACGTTTTGTGTCACCCAAGACATCACATCCCTTCACCGCCAGGTAGTGAAGATCCAAAACCTCAAAGGTGGGCATGATTTCATCCACGCCGACAACAGAGCCCTCCGAACCGGACGGCGTGGTAAGTTGGTGGGTCCAATTGGTAAGGCATAGCCGACCGCCACCTTCATTGATATGTTCACAACTTTGACATGTAGCTCGCAGGTGTCATCTCTATGATATCATCCATGGGTAGCCAACAGAGCCATCGCGGCATCATCATCGCATCGCCATTGTCATCACCGACCTCGGTGGAAGCCACATCGCTTTTTCGATTATTCGATAGGCCGGTAGCATCGAGTGCGCAGTCAGAGATGGCTGGTAGTACTTTGCTCTTTAAGTGAGTTAATTTCATCTTGTTGTTGCTTTAATCGTTTCTTCAATTAAACGCATTCGCTTTTCGACTTTCGCTTCAACGCCGTCCTTACTCCTCGACGGCTTCTATCAGATATTTCTTCCTCTCTGAAACCCACCTCCATGATTGGGAGCCTATTGTGCCTCGTGTTCGCCCATCATGTTCCTTATTTCCAAGGGCGAGTGTGAGCTCATCATTCTCTATCGGGAATGAAGTCACCATCTTTAACAGCCTCTTTTTCTCGATCCTCTCGATTGGCAAGGGTCTTCTTTATGTCGTATGTTATATACACCTCCTTCCAAGTCCAACGTGCCCCCATTCCCGTAAAACCAATTCCTTGCACGTCTACCCAATCGCCCTGCCTGGGTGATATTTTTATCACGCAGCTCCTCAAGTTTCTCCCACTTAGGAATGCCAACCTGTAGCCACCTTGCCCCATAGTATGGTGATACTTCTTAGCAGATTTAGCTTATTCGTTTGCACATTTCTTAGCCTTTTTCGATTTCTTGTATTCCACAAACTCAGCCTTAATGGTTTTATCTTCTCAAACTGAATATTCTTGAAATCGGGAGTCTTCTTTTCACGACATAGTCAAGGTGCAATCTTTTCTTCCATTGGTGAAACACTGGCCATCTTCTTCAAAGCCCACTCGACCTTAGCCTCCATGGCTCTCCCATGTTGTAAGGCCCTCAATCGATCCTCCGCATTTGGATCCAGCTCTATCTTCGTAGTTTGAAATTAACCATGCGCCTCTTCCACAAGAAATCTTTGGCGTGGTTAGGGACAAATAAACATGTTCCTCTTCATCCGCATTAGCAGGCCTATTCCAATTTCTAATGGTGATTGGGATTAAGTCCCTAACGATTACTCGCATTGTGCCACAAATTTGGTTGCGACAACTTCGGAGTCTGCTTGCTTGCGCCTTCGCCGACATCTTCGATCCTGAACCTCTCATGGTCTTGCAACTTTTGGTTGGGCCTCCCGCTCTTTTCAGAGATTCCTTCGATCCGAGGGCTAAAGAAGAAAGATCATCGTTATTATTTATATATAGATAGCGGATGATTAATTAGTGAATTGATTTATATTACATGCACCTCGTCGGAGCGGTCGCCTTCGACATACAAGGCGCCGCTTTCCTCGCGAAGGCAACACCTTCAACCTCAAACAAGTTGTCTATTCCGTAAAAGAGGATCACCTCACCGAGTTGTTCGTAAACGTTGATACGCCTAAAGTATCTTCCCACGGATCACACCTTGGATCAACTCTTCCTTTTCTTCGTCTCGACGTGTGGGTCCATATTTTCTACATAGGTGGAAAACGAATAAGTCAAAGCGGCTAAAGGAGAAAGTTACGAATAAGTCAAAGCTGCCAATCTAATATTTTCCTGATCAAGGTGAAACCTAATATATACATACACAATAATAAAATGAAGAGAAACCCTAAACCCTAAGGCTATGAGAGGGAACATGAGTATAAGGCTACAAAGGTCTTCGATCTATCTATGGTCTTGATCTCGGTCTTCGATCTCGATCTCGATATCGTATTCTACCGAGAAGAACCAAATCACCAAAGAAAGGGAACAATCAACACATGTCATATATGCAATGCTCAAGCAATGATGATGATCGACAAGTTAATGTGCATGTAATGTAACCCTAAAGCATGCTCGACAAGTTAATCGGTTCCGAGGGCAAACCCTAACTCAAGGAACTCCGAATCACCGTTACTTACTAGGGTGTTCTAATTAAACTTGTCATTTAATTAGATCTATCTATGGTCTTGATCTCGGTCTTCGATCTCGATCTCGATATCGTATTCTCACCGATAAGAACCAAATCACCGAAAGAAAGGGAAACAATCAACACATGGAATCGATGCAATGCTCAAGCAATGATGATGATACGACAAGTTAATGTGCATTGAATGTAACCCTAAAGCATGCTCGACAAGTTAATCGGGTTCGGGCGCAAACCCTAACTCAAGGAACTCCTAATCACCGTTAGGGTTACTAGGGTGTTCTAATTAAACTTGTCATTTAAGTTGTTGAACAATGCATGATTATAGCATAGATAGATAGTTCTCATTTTCCGAACATTTTGGTATATTATTTGTATTTTTCAGACACAGTTAAAAGTTATTGAATTTACAAGTTTTATTCAAATTCTGAAATTATTAAATCAAATGTTTAAACCTTTTGCACCATAGTAACAACTAGCCATAGTGGTCGACAGTGGGCCCGGAGCCACCTCAAGCAGCCCACGCAAGCAAAGGGAACAGAGGACGCGAGCCACCTCGCCACGCAAGCAAAGGGGAAACAGAGGTGGGCCGAGCCACCTCGCCACCGCCAAGGAGGACGCGGCCGTGGGTCAGGACAAGGACGACGCCAAGCGGTGGAGGAAACGGCGACGATGCACCACCCGATCGAAGCCGCGCCCACCACCGCAGCAGAGAGGGAGGACAGAGGCAGGGAAGCCGCCGCAGACGCTGGCAGCAGTGGGCGCGGTCGTCGGAGAGACGCAGGCCGGCGTCGCCGTCGAGACGCTGAGCGCGGGCTGCTGCCACAACGAGCGCGGTGGCGGAGGGAGGCGCAGCGGAGCCGCCACGGGAGCGTGCGGTGGTGGCGGCTGGCGGCGCTGTCGTCAGGGCGTGGGCAAAGGCAGAGGAGGAAGTGAGTGGGAAGAAGAAGAAGAGGCACGCACTGTTATAATTCAGGGCCTTTAGTCCCGTCGTGGCTCCAACCGAGACTAGCAGGATACGTCCCTGGAGCCACCAACCGACCTATAGTCCAATTTTTAGCATAAGGCGCAAGGGAGTCTTCGTCCCGTTGGTGGCTCCAACCGGACGTATTCTGCTTTCAATTTTTTTCATTATTTTCTAACTCTTCCCTTTATTTTTTATTTTGGGGTTTAAATTTGTCATATTTTTAAATGATAATTACTTTGGAATTTAGAAAACTTTAAACATAAAAAGTGTTTGATTTGAATAACTAATTCGAAAACATTTTCTGTTTTGAAAAATAATTAATGTAACCATTTAAACTACAAACCATTTAAAATTAATAATGAAATAACTTATATTTTTTAAATATTAATTTGGAATTTAGAAAAACTTTAAACATAAGAAGTGTATGGATTTGAATAAATAATCCAAAACCAATTTCTATTTTTAAAAAATAATTAATGTAACTATTTAAAATTAATGAACTTATATTTTTGAATATTAATTTGGAATTTAGAAAAACTTTAAACATAAATTTTTTTTGGATTTGAATAAATAATTCAAAAACATTTTCTGTTTTAAAAAACAATTAATGTAACTATTTAAAATATGAACCATTTACAATTAAAAATGAATTAACTTATATTTTTTTAATATCAATTTGGAATTTAGAAAAACTTTAAACATAAAAGTGTATGGATTTGAATAAATAATCCAAAACCATTTTCTATTTCTAAAAAATAATTAATGTAACCTTTTAAAATGAATTAACTTATATTTTTGAATATTAATTTGGAATTTAGAAAACTTTAAACATAAGAAGTGTATGGATTTGAATAAATAATCCAAAACCATTTTCTATTTCTAAAAATAATTAATGTGACCTTTAAAATGAATTAACTTATATTTTGAATATTAAGTTGGAATTTATAAAAACTTTAAACATAAGAAGTGTATGGATTTGAATAAATAATCCAAAACCATTTTCTATTTTTAAAAAATAATTAATGTAACCTTTTAAAATGAAGATAGGAGACGAGCATCGTTAGAACTTGCATTGGATCTCTGAAGAAACCACAGATTGTGAGTCTAAAAATGATTTTTTCAAAAATCACGCGATAGATCATGTACTGTAGTACAAACCGACCCACTTCCCGATTCTACAGACATTTGTCCTTTTACCCGGATGGACGAAAAGGTTTGAGATGTACCGTTGGGAGATAGTCCATGTAAGGTGGTCTAGTATTTTAGGAAAATGGGATGGTAGCATTGTGAAACGGCATTTTGGTGGTTACTTCACAAAATCTCGTTTTTTATACCGAAAATGGAAAAGGGCTTTTCCGTGCGACAAAAGGAAAACTTCCTCCGCAACATTGTTCTCCATACCAATGTCCACACACATGCATAATATGGGCACAACATCACAAACTATGCCGTGATTCAAGACATAACATCGGTCATTTGGACCGAAGCCATGAAACCTCGAACATGATAGGTCATTTTGTGAAGGTTTTTCAAACATGATCAATATACCAAGTCCGTATTTTCCTTTCAACTATGTAACAAAATATGACACCAAGCGAAGGATTTTATTGTTCGGATTTTTTGAATTTATTATGCCCGTTTGAATTATCCGAATTTCTAACTATGGTCGAACCGTGCATGAAGATAGGGACGAGCATCGTTAGAACTTGCATTGGATCTCAAGAAACCACATATTGCGAGTCTAAAAATGATTTTTCAAAAATCACGGCGATAGATCATGTACTTGTAGTACAAACCGGACCACTTCCGCCGATTCTACAGACATTTGTCCTTTTACCCGGATGGATGAAAAGGTTTGAGATGTACATTGGGAGATAGTCCATGTAAGGTGGTCTAGTGTTTTAGGAAAATGGGACGAGCATTGTGAAACGGCATTTTGGTGGTTACTTCACAAAACGACCTTTTTTTGCGCTCGAAAATGGAAAAGGGCTTTTTCGTATGCACAAAAGGAAAACTTCCTCCGCAACATTGTTCTCCATACCAATTTCCACACACATGCATAATATGGGCACAACATCACAAACTATGTCGTGATTCAAGACATAACATCGGTCATTTGGACCGAAGCCATGAAACCTCGAACATGATAGGTCATTTTGTGAAGGTTTTTTCAAACATGATCAATATACCAAGTCTCGTATTTTTCCTTTCAACTATGTAACAAAATATGACACCAAGCGAAGGATTTTCATTGTTCGGATTTTTTGAATTTATTATGCCTGTTTTGAATTATCTGAATTTCTAACTATGGTCGAACCGGTGTGCATGAAGATAGGGACGAGCATCGTTAGAACTTGCATTGGATCTCAAGAAACCACATATTATGTAGTCTAAAATGATTTTTCAAAAATCACGCGATAGATCATGTACTGTAGTACAAACCGGACCCACTTCCTCACGATTCTAAACATTTGTCCTTTTACCCGGGATGGACGAAAAGGTTTGAGATGTACCGTTGGGAGATAGTCCATGTAAGGTGGTCTAGTATTTTAGGAAAATGGGACGAGTATTGTGAAACGGCATTTTGGTGGTTAATTCACAAAACGACCCTTTTGCTCGAAAAATGGAAAAGGGCTTTTTCGACAAAAGGAAAACTTCCTCCCGCAACATTGTTATCCATACCAATGTCCACACACATGCATAATATGGGCACAACATCACAAACTATGCCGTGATTCAAGACATAACATCGGTCATTTGGACCGAAAAGCCATGAAACCTCGAACATGATAGGTCATTTTGTGAAGGTTTTTTCAAACATGATCATTGTTCAAGACATTTAGTCCCGGATGTAGTCACAAACCGACTAAAAATATTTTCCGCCATTTCCCACCTCTTTCCCGCCAAGTTTTCCGCCCTTTCCTTTCTACTAGAGCTTTTAGTCCCGATGTAGTCACTAACCGACTAAAGATATTTCCGCCATTTCCCAAAGCTTCACACCAAGTTTTCCGCCTTTCCTCTATATTTAGGGTGATCGTGTCATGGCTATCCACACATCCACACCTTCCTCTCTTAGAACAATGGACAACGCCATCGGGCCATTCTCGACCCTCGAGGAGACCGAGGTTGTGCGCCCAACTACCCTTGTCCGCACGGCTACCGCCGCCCACGATCGGATGCCGAAGGCCGAGGGGTTCATGGCCCTCTGTCCCTCAAGGTTCTGCACGCCAGCGCCATCACAAACCACTTCTACCACGAGCTCACGCCGAGGCGGATGGATCCCAGTGGGATCCCGAACCACGACACCGGAATGCCTTCTTCGCTAATAGGCGTGAAAGGGAGCTCGCCAGTATGAGGGTGATGGCCCGCCACCGTGAACCACAACGGCTTGCCGTCTGTGGTGGGCGAACCGCATTATCATCGGTGATGCGCTACATCGCCGGGGAGACCATCCGCCACGGTGCCACGAGTCCACCCGCCAGGCCCCACACTGTCCCGGCGTAGCGGCATCGTCTTCCAGAGACCCTCCCACCCGCCGTGAATCCGAGGCCGGAATGGCCTCGTATATGCCATCAATGGCCGAGGATCCCTGAGTGGTGTGACGATGACGGCGATGATGACGACGACGATGAAGACCTCCCGAAGTTGCGTACTATAGGACTAGGCATGATTATGACTAAAGGGGCGGTTTAGTCCCGAGTGTTAGCTAGTCCCTTTGTCCCGGTTTTAATATTAATAAATGTCTTAAGTGTTACCTAATAAATAGAGGAAATGCCTATATAAAGAGAGGGTTCATATTTAGTCCCTTGGAGAAACCAACCGATCAAGGGATTGCGGAGTGGGCTGTGCAACACTAATAGGGTGAGTGTCGACATTATGTCGCATGGTTGTAACTTGTCCCGGATGGTGTCACCAACCGACTAGGTTCATTTTAGTCCCGGTTGGAGACACCAACCGACTAAAGATGAGTCAAGACTAATAATAGGGGTGAGTGTCGACATTATGTCGTGAGTGTCGACATTATGCCGAGCTTTGTACTATAAATATGCATCCTTGTGAGTCCAGTCCTCCACCAGTTTGAGGCATCTCCAAGATGGTTTTAAAGAGCAGCGACACCACTACGCCGCCTGTGGAGATGCCGACTGAGCCCAGCCTCCCAAGATCTCCGAGAACTGGTCATAGAGGCACTCTAATATGTGAAATTAGTTAGCCCGAGGCGATTGATCTAGTTAGTGAAGTTACAAGCTGCAAGATGGTTTTAGAGAAGGGACACCATCACTGCCGCCAGTTCGGGGAGATGCCGACGAGCCCAGTCCTCCAAAGATCTCCGAGAAACCGGTCATAGAGGCACTCTAATATGTGAAAGTAGTTAGCTCCAAGGCGATTGATCTACTTAGTGAAGTTACAAGCTGCAAGATGGTTTTCGAGAGCAGGGACACCATCAAGGGCCTGTGGAGATGCCGACGAGCCCTCCCTCCCAGATCTCCGAGAAATCGGTCATAGAGGCACTCTAATATGTGAAATTAGTTAGCGAGGCGTATTGATCTAGTTAAGTTACAAGCTGCAAGATGGTTTTCAGAGCAGGACACTACGACCAATTCAGGGAGATGCCGACGAGCCCATCCTTGGCATCTCCAAGAAACTGGTCATAGAGGCACTCGGTCCAGCCACAAACGGGACTAACACTCAAGACATTTATTAATATTAAAATCGAGACTACAAAACCGGGACTAAAGGCCACAAACCGCGAAGATATCCTTCGGTCAAGCCACAAACCGCGAAGACATGAACTAGAGTGACATAATATGAGCATGAACTTTGGAATATGTCATTCCTTATGACCGCTTCAGACGTAACCATGGAGCATCTTCTTTACTTAACGGAATGCTTGGGTCGGCCACCGTGAAGGGCGGAATTTCATCAAACATATTATAATCTTCCGACATGTCTGTCTTGTCCTCGATTCCCACGATGTTTCTTTTCCCGAAAGAACTATGTGACGCTTTGGCTCATCATATGATGTATTCGCTTGCATATTTTTTCTTTTTTCGTCCGAGGACATGTCCTTCACATAGAAAACCCGAGACACATCATTGGCTAGGACGAATGGTTCATCTCTATAACCAAGATTGTTGAGATCCACTTTTTCATTCCGCATAACTGGTCTATCTTTACCCTTCCCCATTCAGGTTGACCCATTTGCACAAACAAAGGGACCTTAAAAGAGACTCCATAGTCTAGTTCCCATATCTCCTCTATGTAACCATAATATGTGTCCTTTTGTCCATTCTCGCCTATTGCATCAAAGCGAACACCACCATTTTGGTTGGTGCTCTTTTATCTTGGGCGATCGTGTAGAATGTATTCCCATTTATTTCGCACTTTGGAAATTCAATACAGAGAAGATGGTGACGCGCCAACAAGTATAGATGATCTCCAATGGGTGTCATTCAAGAGATGTGTCCTCATCCAACCACCGAAGACTTCATGTGTTCATCTCAGAATCCATGATTCAGCTTCCCGGTTTTTGAGCGTACAATATTCTTGTGTTCCTCGATATACGGAGTCGCCAAGGTGGAATTATGTAGAATCGTAGTGTGCTTTAGTGAAAGAATCCCGTCCCTACATATCATTGCTTTCTTTCCCAACGTTTTTCCACTTAGTCTTCCCTCATGCCGCGAGTCGAAAACACCAATCGGCTTAAGGTCGAATAAAGTAAACACAAAACTCAATGACCTCCTCTGCTCCATATCCCTTGGAGATGCTTCCTTCTGTCTAGCACGGTTATGAACATATTTCTTTAAGACTCCCATGAACCTCTCAAAGGGGAACATATTGTGCGAAATACCGGACCGAGAATGGCAATCTCTTCCACTAGATGAACCAGAGATGCGTCATAATATTGAAGAAGGATGATGGGAACACCAATTCAAAACTAACAAGACATTGTACCACATCCTTCAGAACCTTGGCGTAATATCCGATTGATTACCTTCGAGATATTGCATTGAGGAATGCACACTTCACAATGGGTACTCGAACATTTTCCGTAGAAGCCCCTCAATGCAATCGGAAGCAACTGCGTCATAATCACGTGATACCATGAGACTTCAGGTTTTGGAACTTTTTCCGCCATATTTATTATCCCTTTATATTAGATGAGAAGCTGACGGCACCTTGATACCGTAAAGGACTTCAAAAAGATTTCCTTCTCGCTTTGGTAAGAGCATAGCGGCACGACTTAAGTGACGCCCTTTATCCGCCTTTGTTATCTGTATGCATGTTATTTGGGTCTTTCTTAATTTGTTGGTCCTCCTGCTTTGTGTGTATCTTTTGTCTTCCCATACACGCCTAGGAATCCTAGCAGTTCACGCAGAGATTCTTCGCCACGTGCATCACGTCGATTGAAGAGCGGACACGCAGGACTTTCCAATATGGCAGCTCCCAAAATATAGATTTCTTCTTCCACATGGGTGCGTGTCCAGAGCGACGCCGTTCGAATCGATTGACCGGCCGACCCTTTCCAAAGATTACTTCTATGTCCTTGACCATACCAAATACATCATCACCAAAGGGGAGTTCAGCTTCTTCCGTGATCCGCCTCACCTTTGAAATGCTTGCCTTTCTTTCTTACGGATGATTGGTCAAGAAATCGTCGATTCGCCAGTACTCAACCTTCTTGCATTTATGCAAATATGTACCTCCGGTCTTATCTAAACAGTGGGTGCATTCCTTATATCCTTTGTTTGTCTTTCCCGAAGGTTACTAAGAGCAGCCAATCATTGATGGTTACGAATAACAACCCTCAGAGATTAAATGGCTCTGCTTGTTCTCATCCCACGACGCACACCTGGTTTGCCCCACAACCGTAAGAGTTCT
The DNA here is from genome assembly GCA_030063025.1 of Avena longiglumis. NCBI lineage: Eukaryota > Viridiplantae > Streptophyta > Magnoliopsida > Poales > Poaceae > Avena > Avena longiglumis. The sequence continues at coordinate 75,868,216 of CP125973.1, read as the reverse complement.
TCAACTAATGGCCTAAGGTACACATCAATGTCGCTTCGGTTGCTTCGGCCTTGGATGAGCACCGCATCATAATGAACTTACGCTTCATGCACAACCAAGGAGGTTATAGATACATAGAGTCACCGCCGTGTCTGTGACTGCAGCTTTGCTCCCCAAAAGGATTCATGCCATCCGCATTTAGACCAAACCATAAGTTCCTTGCGTCACCTTCAAAGTCCGGGAAGTCTCTCGATTTTTCTCCACCGTGACCCATCGCCAGGTGTCTCAACTTCCGCCTTTCTTACGGTCTTATTTGTGTCATCGCAACAACCGGCATGCTCTTTGTTTCGAACATGCGTTTCAACCTTGGTATTATAGGAGCATACCACATAACCTTAGCAGAACCCTCTTCCGAGGGGCTCTCCTCAACATCACTGTGGTCATCTCGTCGATCTTATATAGCGCATTGCATACGGGCATTTATCTAAATTCTCATACTCCTTACCGCGGTAGAGGATGCGATCATTAATGCATGCATGTATATTTTGCACATCTAATCCCGGAGGACAGAGTCTTCTTTGTTTCAGAGGTACTCTCGGGAAATTCGTTATGTTTTGGAAACTTGGCTTCATTATTTTCAGCATCTTTTCAAATGAGGAGTCGGTTAGACCACACTCGCCTTCCATCGCAACAATTCCGATTGGTGCGAGCTTTGTGCCATCTTCACAATTTGGGTACAACAATTTCTTGTGATCTTCTAACATGCCCTCTAACTTCAACTTCTCATTTACATTTCAGTCTCGCTTTGCATCGAAATGACCCTACCAAGTTCATCACCGGCTCATCGATGCCCGTTCTTCACCTCTTTCCTCTCCATTGTCTTCAATTGCGGTATCAGATTCAGGAAACATATGATGATAGTTGTTATCATCATCTTCTTCTTCACCATCTTCCATCATAACCCCTCTTTCCCGTGCTTGGTCCAGCAATTATAGTTGGGCATGAAACCTTTCATAATCGGTGGCATGAATGATTTTCGAGGAAGAGTACTCCTTGTTGTTCCGACATTGAACACATGGACAACGATAAATCCATTCTCTTTGTTTTCCGTAGCCACATCGATAAATTTATCACGCCTTTGATATACGGCTACCCGTCGGTCACCGTACATCCATTCCGACCGCTCATCTGCATCATATAAAGTAAGTTTATCAAAAAACAGGACATCATAAATAGTGAAATAACCAATTCACACCGACACATGAATTGTATCAATGACCTAGAAAAGATAAGATTGCTAACCTCGATCGAGGGAAATAAAGAGGAGAAAGCTCAAGTGCGTCTCGGACACCTTCTATATTTTTGTTCTGTGAGAAATTCAACAGGATTATTCACTCAAACATTTCAACAAACACCTTCAATGCATGCATGAGAAAAAACTAGCACACCCCCTCACACCTTCCACCATTCGAAAAAACAGAGTGGAGGCAGAGGGGGCTGGGGCGTTGCATTTATAGAGGACAGGGGTCTTTAGTCCCGGTTGGAGCCAAAGCAAGGACTAAAGGTCTGCCACGCCACGTGGTTGTGGCCAAACCTTTAGTCGGTTGGTGGCTAACCGGACGCATGCCCTTACCAACGGGACGCATGCCCTGGCCCGTGCCGCTCAACCGGACGCGTGCCGGCATTAGTCCCGGTTGGTGGCGCAACCGGGACTAATGCTCCGAGGGGTCGCGAACGGATAGCCCTTTTTCCTCTAGTGGTTGCTTCCAAAGCTAATTTAGATGTCAGGTTCATCTCGATGAATAACCAACTGGCTAATGGTTTTACTAAACTGGTCAGCCACATGACAGATGTTAGAACGTTTTCAGTCCAATCGCAACCCTAAATCAAACTTTTCATGGGATTCTTTTGGGTCTTATAAAACATAGCACAATGTAATCCATCTATCAAGGAACTAATTCATCTTTCGCCAATGAGGAAACACTTTCCGATATTCGTCATAGCCTTTCCCGCAATCCGGGATTCCACACACACGTCATGGAGTATCCTATCCTATTCTTCACGGAGAAAAGAAAAAGGACGCGCCCCTTGGGATTTACCATCACTGTAATAGCATAGTGTCCAGTCCTTGGTGATCGTGCATCTCTTTCATTGATGTTTTGATACCAAACACTGTTCTTGCGGGTGGAGATGCTCAGCATTACTTGTAGGCACCTCCGATCCTTTTGTGGCCAGGGATTATTGCACATTATCTTATGCTCATGAAGTACGCGGGACAAGTCTCGGTGCATATTTCAATCATTACTCTTGAGGCATACACATACAACTTTCAAATGTGAGCATGCATGGGCAACAGCTAAAAGGCGTTGCATGAAGACATGATCTCGGTCCAAGAACATATTTTAATTTTATTAATTTGGAAACTCTAATGTTGTTGATGATTTTCGGTAGATCGGTGGAATTTCATAAATAAAAAAAACCCTGATCTTGGATGATTGACGTCCTGGGCCATGCGCATGCGCATGCAATCATGTGTGCTCCAGTGATCTCGTTACGTGCCGTCGCTGTGCGCCATTGAAGGACCTGCACGTGCTGGCTGGCTGGCTCAGTAGATAGATAGATTTCTGGCTCGCAGTACGTACACACATGTGCGTGGCTCATGGATCTATTGGTCGATCTCTCAGCGGTGTGTGCGTGACCACACTAATTAAGCCAGTCATACATGCATACACTGTAGATGAGGCAGTGATTAAGTCGTCGACGGCGACAACTCGTGTGGTCGGGCCTGCCCTAATCACAGCTGTCGGTGAGGGGCTGCCCGTACACCGTGGGGTTCCAAAATACTGATCCTGTACTTGCGGCACGTCATCAACGGCTCATTATTAGCCCATGCATTGATGGAATCCTCGCATTCATGCCACATGATTGACTTGGCCCTCTTCATCGTCAATTGGCCATCTCGACTCGTTCTCCTCGTCGATGACATGGGCGCCGACGTAGTGAGCGAGTGTGCACGCTCGGTCGAACGCGAATGGGAGAAAGATCGGCTAGCTAATCATATTCTCACTCAACAATTTGGCGGCTGCGATCGGTCGTGCAAATTGTGGGATCGAATCAGTTCACGCACATCGCGATCCATCGAGCTATCTTGTTCTTATCCCGACCCTGATCGCAACAGAAACGAGAAAATATGAGAGAATCTACATCGGTCGATTGCCGCCGATTATTTGAAGTCACCCGTGAGGAATCTATCTTTCCTTTTCCTGTTTCGGCCAATCGATCGATCGGCGAATCCATGGATGCTTCCATATGCAGGCCTACTTAGCTCTATATCTATGGCTAAAGCAAGCTATAGGCTAGCTAGACTGGTTCGTGGATAGAGGGATTGGATTCCGTCGATATCACTGCTCCCTAGCTGCACTAGCACTATATGCATGCCCGTCAGAGCTAGCCGTCGCTCACGGATCACATCACCTACGACTCTAGGAGGCTAGGGTACGTACATGTATGCCCGCGTGTACTTTGCATCGTAGAATGAAGATTCCAAGAACGTCGTTACAGGTTCATGTATGCGTGCACCCTGCACCTAAGCATTTAGGTCATGGTTCGGCCTGTCCGACCAGATGCGCATAGTAGCGTGACCCAAACAAAAAAAAACGAACAGATCAGTCCAAGAGAAGAAGGCCTATTGTGTGACTGCATCTGGGCCAGCTTGTGCCCGTGTTATTCGAGCAGACGCATCCGTTACCTAGATTTGATGCTCGGATGGGTCGGCCCGAGGTGCGTCAGTCCGGATAGATGGTACCGTTGAGGCGCCACGCATGTCCCACGTGTCCGGCGGACAAATTCAGACACACTCGGAACCGTTTGGATCTCGCTGGTAGAGATGCCCTAACAAAATCCATTTACTGCAGACGAAGATCCCTTGATAGCCTGATGGCTACGTGCGTACACTCTACATAGTACATATCTTAATGGCTAAGCTACATGTACATATATACCGGGGGTACATATAGTGGCAGTATGACTAGTGCATGCATCCGCCAGAGTATCTCTACGTACCGTGTTCAAGTTCATGTACTAGGTATAGGTCGGACATGCAGGCGCGAATGAGATGCTGTGCGCACAAGTGTTAATTCCGTTCCATGCCGACCGTCCATTTCTTCATCCACCACCGGCACGGCAATATATATGCACATCATTGCTTGCATCTTATCTTGACGATCTGTCTGTCTTGCAAGAAAATTTGTTAAGACATATTCGACCACTCTTTCTCTCTCACTCGGGCGGGGCCATGCGCCCGTGCGCTCTCCCTATCTCGATCGGGACGTATACCATGCACCGCTCGCGGCACGGCTGGGCACGTACCGCCGCTATTTATACCCTCCCACGCCCCCCATCCTTTTCCACATCCCAGCCGTCTCAACAACCTCCAATCCAAAGTACACAAACCAATCATCATCAGGTACACACACCGATCGAACCAACCCAAGAGTTCGAAGCTACCAGAAGGCACCATGTCCGGCGTGTGGGTGTTCCGGAACGGGGTGGTGAAGCTGGTGGAGAACCACCCGGCGTCGGCGGCGACGGCGGCCGGCGGCGGGGCCGTCCGGCGCAAGGCGCTGATGCACACGCCGACGGGGGAGGTGGTCGCCTCCTACGCGTCGCTGGAGCGCAAGCTGCTCGCGCTCGGCTGGGAGCGCTACTACGCCGGCGGCGGTGGGGCGGCCGGCGACGGCATGCTCAGGTTCCACAAGCGCTCCTCCGTCGACCTCATCTCCCTCCCCAAGGACTTCGCCCACTTCGGCTCCGTCCACATGTACGACGTCGTCATCAAGAACCGCGACGCCTTCCGCGTCATCGACGTCTAGGCTGGCTAGCTACCTAGCTAGCTGCCCTGATACATTCGACTCGATCAAAGCAAGCATGCCTCGCGCGCGTCGCCGCCACCGGCATGTATCCATGTCATGCATCCATCTCTGATGGTTAATTTGTCTGTCGTCTATGTGATGTGTGTATGTTCCTACGTACTCTTATTTGTGTATGTATATGTACGTGGTGTATTGGCGTAAATGTAGATGCTACGTGTGCGTTGTGGTCAATTTGTGCATTAGGCTATCACCATCGATATATGTAAGGTCTTTGTGCCTCACTTGGGCGTCTTCTTCGTGTCAAGGCTTGCTTGTCAGTTGTACTAATTTGGGCTGCCAAAAACAATACTACTCGCTCCGAATCCATAATTTAGGATAACTTTATATATGCTAAATTAGCGACATTTATTTTGGTTCGAATAGAGTAGTACTAATTCGGTTGGGCACGAAGAAAATATTCGCTTCTTCCCGGAGTTTTTTGACCAAATCAAGCATATTATGGAAAATCAATTTTGAATATATTTTTTTTATATAAACACAAGTGTAAAATCGTCGCAATAAATAAACATACAACCTAGACACACACAACGGACCATATTTCAAAGTTATTCTGGATAAGTCCCTTTTTGAAAAAAATGTATTCCCGATGAAAATAAAGTGATTGCCTTGTTGTTTGATTTATAGGATCTTGCAAGGCGCATATTTTTGAAAAATATAAATAAAACTCAAAACTCCTATATTCTGGGAATCTTTCTTTTGAAAAGTTGTATTGTGCACCTTGTCACTTTTCTTCTCTTTCCTTTCTCTACCAAGGTAACATATATCTTCTACACGGGAAAATGTAATAAATAATCTCAAATTGTTTGCATTAATATTTTCTCATGTGCTTCTAGTGCATCTATGGATCCGAGGAATTATTGGGCTTCTGAGGGTCTAGTTCCCATAACGTTTTCATTTAGAGTCTTTAGACATTATCACCACATCGTTTGAGGCTACCTCACCATCATCCTAAATGATTATGCCATATTATTGACCATTTGACCTAGCTTGTTGATGGAAAGGCCACTTAATGCGCCCCTATCCTTCATGGGAGGCAGCCACAAGAATCATCTTGAGAAATGACGGTGACATTGATTCAGAAATGAGAGTTATTAGTGTGGAAAGAGAGTGAGGAGAGATTTATATCTCTATCCTGAGAAGTGCAGCGGCCCTATACTAGGATATTTTTCTTTGCATGAATGATGTGGTTTTTATTTGAAAAATGATTTATTTCCCATTCAAGTTATTTTCTTATGTATGTGTTATCTTCGTCCTTGCAGCATGTACCCAACTAGAGCAGGGGGTCAAAGATGTGTTTACCCCATATGGGTAGTAGTTTAGGCCTAGTTTGCCAACAAAGTTTTTCTAAAACTGAAGTATATCAATACTATGGTATTTTAGTGCCTAGCAAAACAATACTTCAGTTTTTCCCTTTTCTCGGTTTTAGAAAAAAGAGGGTCTAGCCTCTTTCTCAAATACTTCAAAAAAATCATAGTTTTGGAGAATACTTTAGTTTTAAAACCATATTATTTGTTATATCCAAACACCTCAAAGTATTTAATACTTCGGTTTTTTTGAAAACCAAAGTATTCTCTTAATACTTTAAAAATACTTTGATGCTAAACGGGGCCTTAGTCTTCGGACGGGTCCTTCATCTCTCTCAAACTATGTTGTATTGTTGATATTGACAAGGTTAGGTGTGTAATGTGTGCACTCGTTTTGTAGAGGTCAGAAGAGAATTCTTTGTGTTTGTATAGTCTTGGGGAGAATTATGAGTCAATAAAATATTACCTCTGTTCTTCAGTATTAGACATTTTTATTCTTCAAATTAAACTGTCGGAATGTTTTATAATTGAAAACAAGAAAGTATATATTTTTATTAAAAAAATGGAAAGAGGAAAGAAGAAAGCTTTTGACTCTATCCTCTGCCCCGATCTTCTCCATGCATTGACAAGAGTCAAGAGGATTCCTATATATGCGCTTTAGAGTAGCTAATTGCTAGGTTCTTCTTGGCAGTGGAGATAAAAAATGTGCGGCTACAATGGGTTCACTTTAGTCAAGAAACAGGGCATACGAGCACAAGTAGGCGTATCACATATTTTCACATCCTAGAAGTATTCAGAATTTTAAAGAACAAAGTAAAGGTACATATGATTTCAGGATAGCAAACTAAACTAGACGATTACAAAATTAATGCGTAGTTTCTGGGCAAGGTCATGTGCAATAAAACTACGAAATACATATGGAAATGACTCGCCTAAATTTTTTAAACAAGGCTCGCCTAAATTTTAAAAAGAATAGAACTAAAATATTAATCCATAGGCGTGACTTTCCGAGCCCAGCAGCCCAACGGAAGAGCGGGGAAGTAAGACAACGTATTCTTTCTTTATTGAGATGGGCCATCCTTATCGAGTTATATGGGCTCAATAGCACGGAAATCAGGAGAAATTTGGGCCATATATATTCTACCCCCTCTTGTTCAAAAAACAAAAGAATTCTGACTTTTCGTTAAAAAATGGAGGTAGGCCAGTTGCACCACTTTCCTTGAGCACCAATGAATTGCATCGCTTTTGCATCGGACAAATTATAATCTTCATGGTGCTATAAATTGCTACTCCCGCGTCACCACGGAAACACGCCTCCACGCCGCTACGACCCGCGCCGCATAGCGCCGGCCCACGCCAGACCCATCCTCACGAGGGGGTGAGAGATTCCCTCCGCCGTCGCCGCCGGTCGGACTTCGCCTAGACAGGCCCTGCGGCAGCAACGAGGAGGAGGAGGACGGAGCGAGGGGTGGAGGAGTCTAGCGGCTAGGGTTTCTCCTGGTCGCCCGTGGGAGCAACACGGGAGATGAGACCCCCCGCCCCACGAAATCTCCCTTCTTGGTTTATAATTCTAGGAGTCAGGAAGCCCTTCATTTTTGTATATTTAACTTTCATAGTTTGCAACCGAAAAACACACTAGAGACCTTTTACGATGATTATTTGGAAAATAGAAGACTTGGATATCAAGAAGCTCACGGGGTGGGGATGGGGCTCACTCTTGGCGCACCTCCCCCCTCCAGGTGCGTGGATAGGTGGTCTGGCCACCTTGGTCGTCTGATCGGCTATGTTTTTGTCCCAATTATACCCCCCATAGGAAATTCTATTGGATTGACAAAGGTGACATCATGCAACCACGACTTAGTTAGGGTTTTGCCCTTCGATTTTACTTATCTTATTTAACGTGTTAGGGTTAAATCTTATGCTAATTAGTTTAGGTTAATTTAGTTTGGATAACTAGTTAATTCATTTAGTTCAGGTTGGTTAGTTATAGGTTAATTAAGTCATGCCTAATTCATTTATTTTTTCCTCCTTTTTACCAATATCTAGTGCTAGATATTAGGGTTAATTAAGTTATTGAAAATTTAGAATTGTTAGCATTAATTTGGTTAGATATCAAGATTAATTTAAGTGCTAGATATCAAGAATTGTTAGCCTCTCTTCCATGGATGTGCTACATGTTCTATTCATTTTTTGCATGAACTTTTATTTCAATAACTTGCTAAAACATGATTGTATGCACTAGATGAAACCAAAGTATCTATATAACCATGTATATATATAATGAAATTGTACCTAAAAAATAGAATTTACCCTCTAAAAAAACAGAATTTACATCAATTTTATTTTCTTGGATGGTGGTATAAGCGATGTTATTTCAATACTAGTTTAGTGCATGCACACATTGTCAACTTATTACTTAATCTAACTTGCTAGACATCTTTTCAACACTTTAATTTATAATCTAGAAAGTTTACACGACTGTACATATATGATAATACACTAGAACTACTCCTAATTAATATATTTATTCGAGCGTACATTTTAGAGGTATCTATCATGATATTTAATGATATTGAAATATACCCCCCTGCACACACACACACACATACACAAACTCATATGTGTTCACTCATAATTTAAATTTTGTGGGTACTATTTAAGTTTAGCACAAGCAAACTATAAATGGATATACATTTGAACTGAATAGCAAAGAACACTAACTTATTGTTATGTGGTCAATTATGCCATCTAAAGAAGCAAAATTGCACTCATTAATTATATAGTAGGAAACATAAGTCTAAAAAGTATAAAAGTTTAGTATAAAACATATGTGAGGACATGTTTTGGATCGACATTATAGACCAATCAGTCAAGAAAAAGTATTTGTCTGAATTCCCCTACGTGGGATTCCTCTCATTATATAGCATGTACTTGTCGTACAGTACAAGACAAGGGCATAAGATCACAATCAATCGCCCATTAATAGGAGATATACACAATCTCTATAAACAAGAAAATATCAACTAAATCTTTAATATCTTTAACACTCCCCCTCAATCTAAACCATCGTGTACAAGGTTGAGATTGGACCGAAATCTGTGGAGTATTAGTTGGGTAACTTGTTTAGTGAACACATCAGTTATCTGATCTTCAAAAGCAATGAACCGAACATGAAGGGCTCCCAATGAAACCTTCTCATAGATAAATTGAAAGTCAATCTCGATATGCTTGGTGCGAGCATGAAAAACAAGATTAGCGGATAAATATGTAGCACCTAGATTGTCGCACCATAAAACAGGCGGTCTATACTGATGAACACCCGGTTCCTTAAGAACATACTAATCCATGATACGCCCAATTTGCATCACCATTCTATATCATAATTTACCTCTATTCATTGATATTTGTCTTATTATGAGGTATTACTTATGGCTTTTCATCTGTTTATGCAAGTTGGATGATTCTTGGAGGATGGACTGCCGGAGTCTGGATTCTGATGGAAAAGAAGGCGTTTCGGTGCAATTTCGCGAAGATCAGAAAAATACCAGAAAAATATGGAAATGTATAATTTTACCAGAAGATGGAGGAAGCCAGAAGGAGGAGCGAAGGGGGGCCATAAGGGGCCCACACCCCCCTAGGCGCGGGCCCACCTGAGATCGTGCCTAGGGTAGGTGTGGCCCACCTGCCCGGCCTCCGGCTCTCCCCCTTTGCCTATATCTTCCCTACGGAACCCTAACATCGGGAGGGGGCGACCACAGATAGGGCGTAAAACACCGAGAGAGAAAGATCTCTCCGACAGACATATTTCTACCGGGGGAATTCCTTCCCGGAGAGGGGAGACCGTCGCCATCAACACCATCATCAGGCTAGGATTCATCGGGATCATCATCTACACCATCATCTCCACCAGCACCATCATCACCACTCCGTCCCGCTGTAAAAATTGTGTTGGATATTGCTTTAGTTCTTAGGGGAAACTTTCCTGGTGTTAATTACTATTGTAGTTGATGCTTGTGAGTGGAACCATTGGATTATTGTTTATATTCAGATTGTTATCCATTACCATATCATCTTTGATCTTGATTCATATGATGTCTTGTGAGTAGTTCGTTGTGTTCTTGAGGACATGGGAGAAGTCATGTTGTTAGTAGTGAATCTGTGATGAGTTAGTATTCAATGGTTTAGTATTTAAGTTGTGGTGCTATTCTTCTAGTGGTGTCATGTGAACGTCGACTACATGGCACTTCACCATTTATGGGCCTAGGGGGATGCATTGTGTATTTGGCTACTAATTGCGGGGTTGCCGGAGTGACAGAAACCTGAACCCCCGTTAGGACACCTTTGCACAAGGGAGTGTAGGATCTCAGAGTTTAAGGTTGTGGTTAGATTTATATCTTAATTATTTTCCTATAGTTACGGATGTTTGCAGGGGGTTTAATCACAAGTATGTATTAGTCCTAGGAAGGGCGGTATGTTAGCACAGGTTCACCCACACGACACTTACAAACACCAAAGAAGAGTACTCAGCTATTTGAAGCGAAAACACTTGACAAAATTACCATGTGTCCCCGAGAACGTTTGGTCCTTATAAGTATTTCCACCGGCTTGTCCTTTGATAAGAAAGGATTGGGGCACTTGCTCCATTTGTTCGTTACCTTTGTTACTTGCTCCTTGTTTTGTTGCCTTGTCAGAAAACCACTAAAATCCGTTTGCTAAGTATTCACAGGGATTTCCTGCTCCACACCACTGTTTAGCAACTTCTTCTCCTCGTTGAGATCGACGCTCCTATTTATCGAAAGTACTGCGATACATCCCCTATACTTGTGGGTCATCAAGAATATTTTTTGGCGCCGTTGTTGGGGAGTGGAGCGCTATTAAAGAGTGGAACTGGTAAAGGAAACTTTTACTGTGGGTATTGCTTTTGTCACTGCTTGTTACTTTGTTTCCAATATGGATAACCCACTTGGTTTTCTGTTTGGGAGAACTACTACCACTGAGAGGGTAGTAGAGAAACCACCACCTGTTGAGATAGATCCTTTTAAGATACCTATAAGTATTGTTGATCGTGTTATGGATAATTATTATTTAGGGGATGGAACAGTCCATCCCGGTGATCACTTGCTTTTTATCCATGAATTATGCGGGTTGTTTAAGTGTGCAGGTATCAAAACTGAACAGGTGAAGAAGAAGTTACTCTCCATATCCTTGAAAGGGAGAGCTGAAGAATGGTATAAGCTGTTGAAGAATGGACAATCCATGGAATGGGAGAAGATGGCATCTCTCTTTTATTCTAAATTTTATCCTCCCAGTGAGATTCATAAGGATAGAAATCTTATATATAACTTTTGGCCTCTTGATGGAGAGAGTACAGCTCAAGCTTGGGGGAGATTGAAGTTACTAATGCTTAAATGTCCTATTCATGAACTCCCTAACAATATTATTCTCAATAACTTTTATGCTAGGCTTTCTCTTCATGATAAAGATTTACTAGATGCTTCTTGTGCTGGATCATTCACATGTATGAAGGAAGAAGCTAAATGGGATCTTTTAAACCGTATTCAAGATAACACTGAATCTTGGGAGAATGACAAAGGAAGAAATTCAGGTATAAACTATGATTATAAATGCATTAAATCTTTTATGAGAACTGATGACTTCTGTGATATTAGCAATGAGTTTGTTCTTGATTCCCAAAGTATTGCCAACTATTTTAAGGCCTTTGCCTCTTACATAGAAATTCCCAAGAAGTGGGATAAGTACCATGTGCCTTATAAAGATGTTGTTAGTCATGTTCCTGTTAGAAGTACTGAAGTTTGTACTATTGATCATATTGTGCCTAAACCTTATGTTGATATAGTTCCTTTCCCAGCTAAGGTAAAGGATTATTCTATGATTATTAGTGCAAATAACAAAGGTACAATGAAAACTGTGGAGCCTGGTGAGCAAATTAGTAATAAACCTGTGGTAGCTATTGTGAATGACATTGTCACTAGGAATATAGAGGATGAGCACATTGTCTTCTGTGAAGATGCTTCTAATATTATCTCTCATCCTAGTAGAGCTAGAAAATCTAGTGTTCCTGTGCATTCTATTAAAATTGGTGATCATTGTTATTATGGTTTATGTGATATTGGTGCTAGTTCTAGTGCTATTCCTTATGAGATTTACAGGGAAATTATGCATGATATTGGTCCTTGTGAGCTTGAGGACATTGATGTGGTTATTCACCTTGCTAATAAGGAAACCATTTTCCCCATTGGCATTGTAAGAGATGTGGAGGTTCTTTGTGATTTCAGGATGGAACAACTTGCTTCTATTGATCCAGTATATGACCTTGGACCTCTTCTTGATGACTGTAAGTATGCTCACTCTAATGATAAAGTTGTTTCCAGTTTTAGTTATATTGTCAAATTTATTCAAAGTGCTACTAAAAGTTATTTTGAGAGAGGGAAACACAGTTTTATGCATCTCAATGATGTTAAGTTTCCCCATTTTATGTTGAAAGCTTTGAAGTTGCATTTGTTTTGCCTTCCTATGCTTGTGGCTTTTTGTTTCAACAATTCATTTTCTCATGATACCCCCATGCATAGGAAGTGGGTTAGACTCAAATGTGTTGGCTATTTGCTTCTTGATGCTCTCATTCACTTCAAATATATATCTCCTATGTGAGCATTTTTGAAAGTTTCAAGCCTAACTTAAAGGCATTAAAGAAAAGTACTTGTTGGGAGATAACCCAAGAGTTTCGTTAAGTCTTGGAATTTATTACCTCAGTAATAAACTATCATTATCCTTTTTGTTTTGGTTTTTGTGTCAAGTTCAACTACTTTTGTGAAGTAGAGGAGTTGTGAAAAGTTGTTGTCCTGGGACAGATTTTTGTGTTTCATTGTAAATATTCGTGAGGGAGATCAGTACTTCTGATGGAGCTGCAATTTTCTGAGCTTGTTCTTCAGGTTATTACCCAACTTTCATTAGTTCTGCACTTTTTGATTTGATCAACAAAAGGTTCTCGAAAAAATCAATCTTTACCTGCTGGTCTGTTTTGACAGATTTATGCCGTCATTTGCATTTGCCTCTTACAGAAGCCTTTGTTTTGATGGGTTTTCAGTTGAAGTGTGATACGAACGGATATTTTTTTTGCTTACACTAATGTTATCATTGAGTTTGTGCAAGAGTTTGGTATGAAGGAAATTTTCAGGAGACGGAGAAAAGGAATCTGCAGAGTTTGTCTTTGAATAGGTAAAAGTGGTGAAAATTGAAGGTTCGTGAAAATCCAATCTTTTTATATTTTTGATGTTTTGAATACATAAGGAATACTACGAGACGGAACAGAGGAGGAAGAGGAGCCCGGGGTGGACAAAGCCACCCTAGGCGTGGGCCCATCCTAGCCGCGCCTGAGGGGGGAACTCGAACTCATTCTCTGCCTCGTTTCCGTGTCAGTACCTTCCTTATGTATTGAAACTTCGTACTATATAACCCCCCGGGTTCCCCGAGGTTTGTTCATCGTGTTTTTGTTTCGATCTATTTCTGTCAGGAAAATCTTCTCAAGTTTAGAGCGCCATGGCCGCCGCCAACAATAAAGGCAAGAAGCCCGTAGAGGAGTTAAAGTTGAAAGAACAAACCGCCGCAGGGACGAGGGCAAAGAAACCTACTCTTGTAGGAGAAATTAACACTGGGGATGCCTTTTCTCGTAACATGCAGGGAATCATAGCCTTCGGTCAGGACTTTAGATACTGCACTGAGGCAGTAGAAGCCATTCGAACCACTGATGAGTTTTGTGAAAAATACCGTGCTTTGCGGATGAAGGTGGATGAACTTCAGGAGGAGAACAACAAGCTTCATAAGATGCTGGAAGGTTTTCTTATCCTAAACATGGGGGCAACACCACCACCACCAAAGGAGTAATTCATCATTAGGTTTGGCATCCCCTTGGCTTGTTCCAAGCTTGGGGGAGTGTCGCGGTATCACCACCATCATCTTTCATATTTTACTTCTTTTTCGTGGATCCATATCTTTGGTAGAGAAGTTATCTTATGGTTTGGTTTGCATGTGGAAATATCTCTCCTTTAGTTGATTATCTATGTATCCCTTGGTGTGAGTGCCTTTATTGAGTATTAATGGCAAGTCTCATCTTTTACTTTTTGCACTTCTTATTTTAGTTTGCGATCTCTATTATATGATGGATCTTATTGATCAGTATTGGCACCACTTGGGAGCATCGAGTGGATCTAAATTGATTTTGGCAAACCGAGTTCTGTTCAGTAGCAACGATTTTTGAGGTTTGAAAGAAAAAGAGAAAGAAAAAGCTTACAGGTATTGTGTATCATTTGTTTTCTTTCCTGTTGGCTCATAAGCTTAGTATTATTTATTTAAGATCTTTTATGTCTTCAAGGAAGATTGCATGTTTGGCTTTATTACTTGTATGTTTGCTTGTTTCTTTCAACTCTCTTGCTACCCATCCTTAATAGCCAAAAACCTGTTTTGAGAAGGCTTACTTCTCATGTTTCCAAATCCCTTTAAACCAAACCTTTGCCATTTCTGTCCACTATATCTACCTAGTAGCATTATTGATATTCCAAGCAAATTCTCAAGCTTCATCTACCTATCGAATTAAAAAAGTATTTTGTTATGTGAAAACTAGTTAGTAAAGCTCTCACGAACTTGATGGCACACCTTATTTTTCTTGCCCCTAATAACTTGAACCATTGTGGACATCGAAGTTGTATATGCTTGCATCTATACGTTGGAATTAGCAGAACCATGCTATCACGGGGAATTTTTTCAACATAGCACTTGTACTATGTACATCGTTGATATCGTGCTCTTTTGTCTATGGATGTCAACAGTGTGAAATAAAAGGGGAACTTGTGAGTCCATGGAGTTTGTACTTTGTGTTAGAGAAAGGCCTGGGCCGCTAGCCTAAGACATGCCTAATCATGCTGGAAACTTGCAGCACCACCATAGTGAGAAATCTCTGAATCATCCTCAATAAAAAGCTACACGCATAGTAAATAAAAAGATTGTTGAGATGCTCACTGTCTGCTTGCCTTGTCATTTTGGTTATGGGAAAGCTCCTGCAACATGTGCAAGGGGTACCCCGTTGGCGGTTCTCAATAATATGCAAGTACTTACAATGACAAGAACTTGCTTGGTCCCAAAGTTGATGTAGCATGAGGATTGGTGTGGCATCCCGCAAAACCACTACTAGAAAATCGCGTTACTTTTGTGCATTGCATCATCATGACCGCATGCTCATGTCAACATGCCACATTGCATTTGAGCATCGTCATCATCTTGCATCTGTTCGCATAAAACTATTTGCAGAAAAACCTATTTTGTGTTTTCTAAAACGCCCCGTCTTTGTTCAAACGCAAAACCCGGGTCTCCGGATTATTTTGTTTTGTCCGCTATCGATTTGCAGAAGCTTTGTTTTAAACAAATAAAATATTAAATTATTTTAGTGGGGGCAGTCGAACGGGCCGATTCGACCCGAACGACCACCCCCAGAAATTAAAACGGCCCACCCATAATCCTAAAGCTACCCAACCTAATCTACCCACACCCTCCACCACCCCAGCACCACTGCTCGCCACCTCACCCCATCTCTCTCCCTCAACCAAACCCCATCTGCCACCTAGACTAAACCCACCCCCACTCAACCACACACACATAACACACACCACAGCACCCACGCACGCCACCACGCCACACCCGATCCCCACCTTCCCCTGGGCCCCACCTACCGCAGCCACCCTGAACCCGACCCAACCTCACGACCCCGCGCCCCACCCTCCTCGCTTCTTCTCCTCCCTGCCTTCGCCAAGGCCACACGCCACTCGGCCTCATGAAGCGCCGAGCTCCGCCGCCCACCTCCTCTCCCTCTCACACCTCTCCTCCTTGTCTCAGCTCTCCTCCTCGACGCATCCTCCGCCCCACCTCGCCAGCCTCCACCGCCTCACCTCCGGCCTCACCTCCTCCGCTGCCCTTCCTTCCCCGCCTGAAGCTCCGCGCTTACTGCTCCTCAGCTCCGCGACGCCGTTGCTGCCTTCTCGCCGGCCGCCTTCCGACCTCGTCACTTGGCCATCCGCCGCTCCTCGCCTCTCTGGCGCCAAGGCGTCGCCGCGCTGCTGCCCGGCCCGTTCCGCTTCAAGGCCGAAGCCTCCGTCGGCCACCTCACGGCACCGACTGGCGCCGATCGGCCTTGCGGCTTCCGCCGGCGAAGAGCTACGATCGACGCGCAGTGACGCCATCAGTGGCAGCCGTCGGGGCGGGTTGGGGGTGCAGGGGCGACATCATGCTCGCCACGGCAGCACGCACTTCCGCTACCTCCGGGCCAACGGGAGTACCTCCTGGATCCTCGGTGTCACCGTCGGCGGTACCCCAACATCAGCTCCATGATGCAAGGTGGTGGAGCCCATCCTTCCGAACAGGAACGGACCCGTCTTGCAACCACGGCAAGACCAAGCTCTCCGCCAAGTTTGTCCTAAACCCGAAGGCGATGTGCCCAGAAGTGTGGCGCCCCGAGTCAACTACCGGCAAGATCTTCGTGAATCCGCCATCCGGCTTGACCGAGATTGAGGACGTATCAAGTACGCTGTCAACATCGAACTCGTGGGACCCACAAGATCTACCTCCCAGAACACCGAGAACTCCTCGATGAACGCCAAGTTCGCCACCTTGAACGCCATGACCGTCTACACGGACCCGAAGATGCCGTGACCCGGATGCCAAGATCTCCGCGCGAGACAACAAGACCGACAACATGGCTCGACTACCACGGATACGATAAGATCGGCACCGACCCGGAAGAATCCGGTGCGCCCCGACACCGAACCAAGTTCTTCTTCCCGGAAGCATCGACGCTCGTGCGACAAGATCTACACCCTCGATCCGAAGACCCTAAACCCCGGAGTCCGAGAACGATCCCGTCGAACCCTGGACCCTGAGACCGAACCCCGAACCCCGGAACCCCAAGATCTGCCGAACCCTAATGTGTGACCCCTTTTCTCGAGCCCTATTTTTACAAATGAAATATCAAATTGTTGCATATCAACTTGTTCATGTTTGCATGCATATTTGTGTGGTTTGGGGGCCTTATGCCGATTCACCTTATAATTAAATATGGGGCCCATATGCGGGCAAATCTAGTCTTATATTGGCCTCATTTAACTTTGTGTAGCGAACCAGTGCTATCTTTCTCCTTGTTAAGACAACATTTAATTGCGGGGTAGCTAAATAACTTGAACCATTTAATTAATTGTCGGGACCCCCGGTTCCACTTAATATTGACCTAAGTGCATCGCACCTTCACCATGTCATGCATCATACATGCATCATGCCGATCTTTTGCCGTAGTATTAAATATTGCATCCGGTGTTTATTCTAGTGTTTTGCTTCTTCGCGGATAAGGCCGTTGAGTTGATGTGAGTGTCGACCCGATCCTCGGTTGAACCTTCGGCAATGTTTTCAGGCGAGCATCTCCCCCCTTTCTACCTATCATACTTTTATAGTATTTATTCCCTCCTGTTGATCTATTGCTATCTGTGTCGCGATGCTCTAGTTTTCGTAACCGTGATATCCCTCGTAACCTTATATTGCCTTGGACACATCCTGTTACCTGTTGATTGGTAGATAGTTGGACTTGCGCGTCATAGTCGCTTGCTCAAGTGCTGTTGCGTGTCGTCCAGTGCCACAGTTGTTGGTGTATTGCCGCATGTTTGACGTTGACGATGATCAGGGCTTAACTTATCATTCACTTTAATTCCTGTTTAACAAATAAAATTGGAATAAGCAGAGGCATCGGTGGGTGATAGATAATATTTGGTTTCCGAACGCCCACTTGTGTCCCGTAGGACCCCGAGTACTTGATACCTGTTCCTTGATTTATCGCGCTATACACATCCGGGAGGATTATGGGACCCCCCTGAGCCAGAGCATGATTCATTCTTATTTCTTGGGGCCACAAACTAGTTTGAGGTTTTATTTACTATCATGTACTTATGCCATGCTACTGCTTTATTTACGATTGTGCGAGGAGCACACTATACTGTTTAGGAAAGCGGAATGTCTTCGCGGTATCGACAAGCCCAGCCACACTTTCGGGTTCCCAGTCGTTTACAGCCATTGACGCAAACCTTGAGTCCGTCTCGAGTCATTAACTCCGCTTGGGTCTACTCAATGGGTGGCCCCTGAAATATTTCTGAATCCTGTGATTGCTTTGTCGTGAAGGCCTCGTTGGGTTTTGATTTGGTTTTTCCGAGGTTGATCGAGCGTGTGTTGCTATTGGTGCACCCCGGCCGGGTAAAACTTTCTGAAAGCCGTGTCCGCGGTTATGGACGACTTGGAGCACAGTATCTCGATCATAGACAAGCATAACTAAAGTAGTGCTATAAATTTGACTTTATAATGACTAGTAATCAGCTTCACTATAATGGAATGGCTAACTAAAACTGCCCACAATTGCTTGTTTGGGGTCGCTTGCGACCATTGTACTTGACTAGTAAGTATTGCAACTATAACGGAATGGCCAAATAAAAGTACCAACAACTGCCGGGTTTTGGGTTATCTCATGCTAAATGTATCTGACTAGTAAGTGTTGCCACTATAACGGAATGGTTAACTAAAAGTGCCCACTGCTTACTTTATCGTAATGATTATCTAAACGACTAGTAATTGCTGCAACGATAAGCGAATAAGTAAAGCGCCAACTGTGTGAGTTCCTCGGTTGACTTCCTCGTTCGGTCTCGAGGGGGAAACGCCAGGATGGGTTTGTTTGATGATAGTATCAGGTTGGATTCGAATAGGTCTTTCTTACCCCTCTCTGATAGCCGCCAGTTGTATCGAGTCTCTATAGGTTGTTTAGAGTCTCTATCGAGTCTCTATGTAGGCGAGGACCGCCGAATTCTAGCCTCGCCGTGTACTGGCCTCAGTACTGACGCTCCTCTTTTTTCTTTGCCCTTTGTCGGCACCCCTCTTGTTTAAGCAGGTTTTGAGATCGACGTCGTTAGCAGGGTTACCCTTCCGGCTTGGCCTGGGCAGGGTTATGGACGCCATTGGTTATTCTTCAGGGCTCTTAGCCCCATTTGCATCTTGTCCGTAGTCGGACGTGACCATCTTTTCAAGGTGATTTGGATCTTTGTACCGTATATCTGTATTTTTGACTCATGGAGTCGTGTTGTATATATATCTGTTCTGTGGGTCCCATCGAGGACTATTGTGTAATGTTATTACTTCGTTTTCCACCCGCACGAAAGTGCCTGGTGGGCACCTTTGAATCGTTTCTATGCGGGTTTGGCGGGTTTCGCTAAAACTTGCATAGGTCCGATTCTGAGGGTGTTACAGAGTGGTATCAGAGCTCAGCAGTTGCGATACCCCACAAGTCCAGCCTGTAGGATAACCTAGCTAATGGCCGAAGTAGAGTGCCAAAACTATTTTGCAAAATCGGTTGGATAGTTCTAATTAGGTCTGATTTTACTCCTTACCCCTCTGCTGTTCTCCTCTTACCTCTACGTGTTTTGAATCCGCTCTCGTCCCTTTCTTCGAGTCCAGGAATTCTCGTGGTTGGGTTCCGTCGTACCTTCAGGGTTTCGCTTCCTCTTTTGGTAACGGTGTTGCTACATCTGGTCTTCATGCTATCCGAGGAATCCTTCGTCTGGTGGACTTCTCTTTGCTCCTCCTCGTGCCTTACGGTGTTTTTCCCGACGCGACGACATCATCTACGCCAGATCCGATGCAGAGTCTGCATCACTCCTTTGTTTCCGAATCTCGATTGTCGAGATCTTCAGTCTGATTCCGAGAATGGTTGCATGCTTTTCCACTGATTGTGCGGAGTAATAGTTTGGGTGCGTGATGGATTGGCCCCCATGCCGACTACCCCTTCTATTCGCTTGTGTACATTGAAGTGGATGAGAATGCATCGGTTCCCTCTTTCCATCGGAGCTAGAGGTGGCTTTATTTTTCGATACCTCTACCTTCGACCTTTTGTTCCCGGAGTGTTCTCTCGACGATCACGGACAACGACCTCTTATTAGTGGTGTTGCGAGGATCTCACGAAGCAAGAAGACGCGGATTGCCGACCTTCCTTCCGGTACCATGAGGCGGATCTCGAGGGCGAGATCCCTTGTTAGTGGTGTCGAATTGTGGCATCCCGCAAAACCACTACTAGAAAATCGCGTTGCTTTTGTGCATTGCATCATCATGACCGCATGCTCATGCCACATTGCATTTGAGCATCGTCATCATCTTGCATCTGTTCGCATAAAACTATTTGCAGAAAAACCTATTTTGTGTTTTCTAAAACGCCCCGTCTTTGTTCAAACGCAAAACCCGGGTCTCTGGATTATTTTGTTTTGTCCGCTATCGGTTTGCAGAAGCTTTGTTTTAAACAAATAAAATATTAAATTATTTTAGTGGGGGCAGTCGAACGGGCCGATTCGACCCGAACGACCACCCCCAGAAATTAAAACGGCCCACCCATAATCCTAAAGCTACCCAACCTAATCTACCCACACCCTCCACCTCACCCCACCACTGCTCGCCACCTCACCCCATCTCTCCCTCAACCAATCCCCATCGCCACCTAGACTAAACCCACCCCACTCAACCACAGACGTACACAACACACACACACCACCCACGCACACCACGTCACACCTGATCCCCACCTTCCCTGGGCCCCACCTGCGGCCACCCCTGAACCTCAACCTAACCCGTGCCCCCACCCTCCTCGGGCTTCTTCTCCTCCCCCACAGGCGTCACGCCACGCTCCTCCGGCTCATGGCGCCCGAGCTCCGCCCCGCGCCATCCACCTCGTTTCCCCTCTGCGCCTCGCCCTCCCCTCTCTCCTCCCGCGTCTCAGCTCTCCTCCCCGCACCGCATCCTCCCTCCGCCCCACCTCGTCGGCAGCCTCCACCGCCTCGCCTCTGGCCGGCCTCACTTTCCCTCAGCCCTCCCTTCCCGGCTCACGCCTCGCCCTCGCCGCGCTCCGCCCATGACGCCATGCCTTCTTGAAGCCGGCCGCCTTCCGACCTCGCGCCGCCGGCGCTCCCTACTCGCCTCTCGGCGCCGCTGCCCGTCTCGCCGCTCCTCGCCCGGCCCGTTCCTCCGCCGCCCGAGCCTCGTCGGCCACCGCCTCGCCCGGCGATGCCTCGGCGCCGATCGCGGCTTCGCGTCGGCGTAGGAGCTACGATCGACGCCGCAGCGGACGCCATCAGTGGCAGCCGTCAGGCGGGTCAGTGCATAGGGCGACATCATGCTCCGCCACGACGGCACGCACTTCCGCTACCTCCGTGCCAACGGGGAGTACCTCCTCTGGATCATCGGCGTCACCGTCGACGGGTACCCCAACATCAGCTCCATGATGCAGTGGGTGGTGGAGCCCATCCTTCCCGAACAGGGAACGGACTCGTGCCGCTGCAACCACGGCAAGACCAAGCTCTCCGCCAAGTTTGTCCTAAACCCGAAGGCGATGTGCCCAGAAGTGTGGCGCCCCGAGTCAACTACCGGCAAGATCTTCGTGAATCCGCCATCCGGCTTGATCGAGATTGAGGACGTATCAAGTACGCTGTCAACATCGAACTCGTGGGACTCACAAGATCTACCTCCCGGAACACCGAGAACTCCTTGCAGAACGCCAAGTTCGCCACCTTGAACGCCATGACCGTCTACACGGACCCGAAGACGCCGTGACCCGGACGCCAAGATCTCCGCGCGAGACAACAAGACCGACAACATGGCCCGACTACCACGGATACGATAAGATCGGCACCGACCCGGAAGAATCCGGTGCGCCCCGACACCGAACCAAGTTCTCCTTCCCGGAAGCATCGACGCTCGTGCGACAAGATCTACACCCTCGATCCGAAGACCCTAAACCCCGGAGTCCGAGAATGATCCCGTCGAACCCTGGACCCTGAGACCGAACCCCGAACCCCGGAACCCCAAGATCTGCCGAACCCTAATGTGTGACCCCTTTTATCGAGCCCTATTTTTACAAATGAAATATCAAATTGTTGCATATCAACTTGTTCATGTTTGCATGCATATTTGTGTGGTTTGGGGGCCTTATGCCGATTCACCTTATAATTAAATATGGGGCCCATATGCGGGCAAATCTAGTCTTATATTGGCCTCATTTAACTTTGTGTAGCGAACCAGTGCTATCTTTCTCCTTGTTAAGACAACATTTAATTGCGGGGTAGCTAAATAACTTGAACCATTTAATTAATTGTCGGGACCCCCGGTTCCACTTAATATTGACCTAAGTGCATCGCACCTTCACCATGTCATGCATCATACATGCATCATGCCGATCTTCTGCCGTTGTATTAAATATTGCATCCGGTGTTTATTCTAGTGATTTGCTTCTACGCGGATAAGACCGTTGAGTTGATGCGAGTGTCGACCCGATCCTCGGTTGATCCTTCGGCAATGTTTTTAGGCGAGCATCTCCCCCTTTTTCCTCCTATCTTACTTTTATAGTATTTATTCCCTCCTGTTGATCTATTGCTATCTGTGTCGCGATGCTCTAGTTTTCGTAACCGTGATATCCCTCGTAACCTTATATTGCCTTGGACACATCCTGTTACCTGTTGATTGGTAGATAGTTGGACTTGCGCGTCATAGTCGCTTGCTCAAGTGCTGTTGCGTGTCGTCCAGTGCCACAGTTGTTGGTGTATTGCCGCATGTTTGACGTTGACGATGATCAGGGCTTAACTTATCATTCACTTTAATTCCTGTTAAACAACTAAAATTGGAATAAGCAGAGGCATCAGTGGGTGATAGATAATATTTGGTTTCCGAACGCCCACTTGTGTCCCGTAGGACCCCGAGTACTTGATACTTGTTCCTTGATTTATCGCGCTATCCACATCCGGGAGGATTATGGGACCCCCCTGAGCCAGAGCATGATTCATTCTTATTTCTTGGGGCCACAAACTAGTTTGAGGTTTTATTTACTATCATGTACTTATGCCATGCTACTGCTTTATTTACGATTGTGCGAGGAGCACACTGTACTGTTTAGGAAAGCGGAATGTTTTCGCGGTATCGACAAGCCCAGCCACACTTTCGGGTTCCCAGTCGTTTACAGCCATTGACGCAAACCTTGAGTCCGTCTCGAGTCGGCTAACTCCGTTATGGTCTACTCAATGGGGTGGCCCTCGAAATATTTCGAATCCTGTGATTGCTTTGTCGTGAAGGCCTCGTTGGGTTTTGATTTGGTTTTTCCGAGGTTGATCGGCGTGTGTTGCTATTGGTGCACCCGGGTAAAACTTTCAAAGCCGTGTCATGGTTATGGACGACTTGGAGCACGATTCTCGATCATAGACAAGCATAACTAAAGTAGTGCTATAAATTTGACTTTATAATGACTAGTAATCAGCTTCACTATAATGGAATGGCTAACTAAAACTGCCCACAATTGCTTGTTTGGGGTCGCTTGCGACCATTGTACTTGACTAGTAAGTATTGCAACTATAACGGAATGGCCAAATAAAAGTACCAACAACTGCCGGGTTTTGGGTTATCTCATGCTAAATGTATCTGACTAGTAAGTGTTGCCACTATAACGGAATGGTTAACTAAAAGTGCCCACTGCTTACTTTATCAGAATGATTATCTAAACCTGACTAGTAATTGCTGCAACGATAACTGAATAAGTAAAACTGCCAACTGTGTGAGTTCCTCGGTTGACTTCCTCGTTCGGTCTCGAGGGGGAAACGCCAGGATGGGTTTGTTTGATGATAGTATCAGGTTGGATTCGAATAGGTCTTTCTTACCCCTCTCTGATAGCCGCCAGTTGTATCGAGTCTCTATAGGTTGTTTAGTGCATGCTACCGCTGCCGCTCAGTCCACCATACCTATGTAGGCGAGGACCGCCGAATTCTAGCCTCGCCGTGTCTTGGCCTCGATCGACGCTCCTCTTTTTCCTTTGCCCTTTGTCGGCACCCCTTTTGTTTAAGCAGGTTTTGAGATCGACGTCGTTAGCAGGGTCACCCTTCCGGCTTGGCCTGGGCAGGGTTATGGACGCCATTGGTTATTCTTCAGGGCTCTTAGTCCCATTTGCATCTTGTCCGTAGTCGGATGTGACCATCTTTTCAAGGTGATTTGGATCTTTGTACCGTATATCTGTATTTTTGACTCATGGAGTCGTGTTGTATATATATCTGTTCTGTGGGTCCCATCGAGGACTATTGTGTAATGTTATTACTTCGTTTTCCACCCGCACGAAAGTGCCTTGTGGGCACCTTTGAATCGTTTCTATGCGGGTTTGGCGGGTTTTGCTAAAACTTGCATAGGTCCGATTCTGAGGGTGTTACAATTGGCCCTCATATTCAAGGGACATGAGATTGCCAACTTATATTTCGTCAAGCATATACTCCATCCTTGTTCACTTTAACCTTAATCATCTCAAGATGCTTATGATAGGTGCAATGAGGGCTCAAAACTAGTAAGTATCATCATCTTTTGGAAGATCTTTATGACTTGTAATCCCTACTTCCCTCTATGAAGGGACCATTCTTCCACTTCCAAGTTGAGTCAGTAAACCTATTTCCTCTCTATCTCAAGCAAGCATTTGAGTTGTTGTGTTTCAAGCATTCATATGGTGATTTATTCAATCATGTTCTTTATCTTCCTTGTTTGCACAAAACTCTTATCTATTGAGTATTACTTTGAAATCCTTCACTTGTGAAAAACCTTTTTTGAGCAAAGAGTGCTCCTATTTTGAAACTTCTACAAAAAGCTTGTTGTGAAACTATTTGCCAGGTGTTCTCTGACCAAGAACAAAATTTTGCAAATTCCAATTATGATTTATCATTATGCATTTCTATTGTGACTATTGTGCTTGGTCGCAAGCTTAGTTATATAATGGTAAGTTGTTTTATTCTATGAGTTATGCAATGGTAAGTGTGATGCTTATTGTTCGTATTCTTTTATCGACACTTCACTCCATAAACATGTGGACATGTTTACTGAGCTCAGTTTTCGCTTCGGGACAAGCGAAGTCTAAGCTTGGGGGAGTTGATACGCCCAATTTGCATCACCAATCTATATCATAATTTACCTCTATTCATTGATATTTTTCTTATTATGAGGTATTACTTATGGCTTTTCATCTGTTTATGCATGTTGGATGATTCTTGGAGGATGGACTGCTGGAGTCTGGATTCTAATGGAAAAGAAGGTGTTTCGGTGCAATTTCGCGAAGATCAGAAAAATACCAGAAAAATATGGAAACGTATTATTTTACCAGAAGATGGAGGAAGCAAGAAGGAGGAGCGAAGGGGGGCCGCAGGGGGCCCACACCCCCTAGGCGCGGGCCCACCTGAGGCCGCGCCTAGGGCAGAGGTGGCCCACCTGCCCGGCCTCCGGCTCTCCCCCTTCGCCTATATCTTCCCTACAGTACCCTAACATCGGGGGGCGACCACAAATAGATTTCCGCCGCCTTTGGGGGGCGGAAACCACCAAGAGAGAAAGATCTCTCCGGCAGATAGATTTCTGCCAGGGGAATTCCTTCCCGGAGAGGGAGACCGTCGCCATCAACACCATCATCAAGCTAGGATTCATCGGGATCATCATCATCATGTACACTATCATCTGCACCACCACCATCATCACCACTCCATCCCGCTGTAACAATTGTGTTGGATACTGCTTTAGTTCTTAGGGGAAACTTTATCGGTGTTAATTACTATTGTAGTTGATGCTTGTGAGTGGAACCATTGGATTATTGTTTCTGTTCATATTGTTATCCATTACCATATCATCTTTGACCTTGATCCATATGATGTCTTGTGAGTAGTTCGTTGTGTTCTTGAGGACATGGGAGAAGTCATGTTGTTAGTAGTGAATCTATGATGAGTTATTATTCAATGGTTTAGTATTTAAGTTGTGGTGCTATTCTTCTAGTGGTGTCATGTGAACGTCGACTACATGACACTTCACCATTTATGGGCCTAGGGGGATGCATTGTGTATTTGGCTACTAATTGCGGGGTTGCCGGAGTGACAGAAACTTGAACCCCCGTTAGGACACCTTTGCACAAGGGAGTGTAGGATCTCAGAGTTTAAGGCTGTGGTTAGATTTATATCTTAATTACTTGTAACACCCTCAGAATCGGACCTATGCAAGTTTTAGCGAAATCCGCCAAACCCGCATAGAAACGATTCAAAGGTGCCCACCAGGCACTTTCGTGCGGGTGGAAAACAAAGTAATAACATTACACAACAGTCCTCGATGGGACCCACATATCAGATATATATACAGCAGCGACTCAATGAGTCAAGAATACAGATATAATATACAAAGATCCAAATCACCTTGAAAACGATAGAGCGTCCAGCTACGGACAAGATGCAAATGGGACTAAGAGCCCTGAAGAATAACCAATGACGTCCATAACCCGAGGCCAAGGAAGGGTAACCACTAACGACGTCGATCTCACAACCTGCTTAAACAAAGGGTGCCGACAAAGGACCAAGGAAAAGAGAGGAGCGTCGATCGAGGCCAAGACACGGCGAGGCTAGAATTCGGCGGTCCTCGCCTACATAGGTATGGTGGATCAAGCGGCGGCAGATGCACTAAACAACCTATAGAGACTCGATACAAAAGCGGTTATCGAGAGGATGAGAATGACCTATCCGGATCCAACAAGCTAACACCAAACAAACCCATCACGGTGTTTCTCCCTCGAGACCAAACGAGGAAGTCAACCGAGGAACTCACACCGTTGGCGCTTTATTTATTCGATTATCGTTGCAGCAATTACTAGTCAGGTTTAGGTAATCATTCGATAAAGTAAGCAAGGGCAATTTTAGTTATCCATTCCGTTAGAGTTGCAGCACTTACTAATCAGATACATTTAGCATGAGATAACCCAAAACCCAGCAGTTGTTGGTACTTTTATTCAGCCATTCCGTTGTAGTTGCAATACTTACTAGTCAGGTACAATGGTCGCAAGCGACACTCCAAACAAGCAATTGTGGGCAGTATTAGTTAGCCATTCCATTATAGTGAAGCTGATTACTAGTCATTATAAAGTCAAATTTAGAGCAATAAACTTTAGTTATGCTTGTCTATGGTCGAGACACTGTGCTCCAAGTCGTCCATATCCGCGGACACGGCTTTCAGAAAGTTTTACCGGCCGGGTGCACCAATAGCAACACACGCCGATCAACCTCGGAAAAACCAAATCAAAACCCAACGAGGCTTTCACGGTGAACAATCACATGATTCAGAAATATTTGAGGCCACCTTAAGTAGAATCCATAACGCGGCCGGCTCGAGAC
Organism: Avena longiglumis; assembly: GCA_030063025.1. Taxonomy (NCBI): domain Eukaryota; kingdom Viridiplantae; phylum Streptophyta; class Magnoliopsida; order Poales; family Poaceae; genus Avena; species Avena longiglumis. Next base: position 75,840,718 of record CP125973.1, on the reverse strand, counting down.
GGACTTAAGGTTTGGGTAGACGGTGTGAACACTGGGAACCGAAAGTGGCTGGGCTTGTCGACACCGGAATCGTGTCCCGATCCTAAGCGATGCAGTGTGCTCCTCGCACAATCGTAAATACATAAGTAGCATGGCATAAGTACATGATCGTAAATAAAACCTCAAACTAGTTTGTGGCCCCAAGAAATAAGACTGAATCAAGCTCTGGCTCAGGGGGGTCCCATATACCTCCCGGATGTGGATAGCGCGATAAATCAAGGAACAGGTATCAAGTACTCGGGGTCCTACGGGACACAAGTGGGCGTTCGGAAACCAAATATTTTCTATCACCCACCGATGCCTCTGCTTATTCCAATTTTAGTTGTTAAACAGGAATTAAAGTGGACGATAAGTAAAACCATAATCATCTCCAACAACACACATGCGGCAAGGCTCCAACAACTATGGCAATTGGCGACACGCAACAGCACTTGAGCAAGCGACTACGACGCGCAAGTCCAACTATCTACCAAACATCAAGTAATAGGATGTGTCCAAGGCATTATAAGGCTGCAGGGGATATCACGGGTACGAAAACTAGAGCATCGCAACACAGATAGCAATAGATCAACAGAAGGGAATAAATACTATAAAAGTAAGATAGGTAGAAAGGGGGAGATGCTCGCCTGAAAACATTGCCGAAGGGTTCATTGGAAGATCGGGGAGAAGCTCACATCAACTCAACGGCCTTATCCGCGAAGAAGCAAAACACTAGAAGAAACACTGGATGCATTACTTAATACAACGGCAGAAGATCGGCATGATGCATGTATGATGTATGGCATGGCAAGATGCGATGCAATTAGGTCACATTAAGCGGAACCGGGGTCCCGACAATTAGTTAGATGGTTCAAGTTGTTTAGAACCCCCGCAATTTAAATGTTGTTTAACAAGCCAGAATATATCACCGGTTCGCTACACAAGTTTAAATGAGGCCAATATGAGACTAGATTTGCCCGCATATGGGCCCCATATTTTTAATTATAAGGTGAATCGGCATAAGGCCCCCAAACCACAGACAAGGATGCATGCAAGACAGTTATTATGCGACAAGTTGTATTATATTATAAAATAGGGTTTTGGAAGGGTTCACACATTTAGGGGTCTCGACGAACTTGGGATTCCGGGTCGGGTCGGTCTCGAGTTCGTGGTTCGATGGAACGGTCTCGCGAACGTTCTCGGCCACGGAGGTAGGTCTTGTCATCGGGAAGCCGGACTTGGTTCGCGTCGGCGCGTGACCCGCTTGGGTCGGTGTCGTGCTTGTCGTTGTGAAGATCTTGTCGGGTTCCACGGGGTCGGGTCGGACTTGGCGTTCCTTTCGGTTCGGTTTGGCGTCCGAGGCAGTTCCTGTCGTTCGAGGGTTCGTCCTCCGGATCCATGAAGGGTTCTTGATGCTCCATGATGTAGAACTTGTCGGTCCCACCCCCAAAAGCCTTGTGGTTTCGTGACGGAGATCTCCGGTTCTGGTTCCGGTTCGCGGTTTCTTGTCGACGGTCTTGTGGTGCCATCTTAGTTTGCCGGTGTCGAGCTCGGGTGCCATTGATGATCTTGGGGTTCCGTCGGATTCGTTGTCGGTGGTCCTTGTACGACTTAGCGTCGCGGCCGGTCTTGTCTACGAGGAGATCGTGGCGCTTCTTATCACCCAAACTTTCACTAATCAACGAAAGAAACAAACATCTAGGATCCCACAGAACACACTAGCACATGACATGCAGCGTGCGCGCTTGGCAGAGAGGGCATGTGTCGGCACCGGCGCGTCGGGGAGGCAAGAAGGCGGAGGTCGAGGCGGCCTTGGAACCATGGAGGTCGGCCACCGGGGCGCCGAGGGAGAGTCGCGCTGGGAGGCGGCGAGCAGCCGGCCAGGGGCTCGGGCGGAGGGAGGCAGCGGGAGCGGAGGACGCTGGCGGCGGCAGCGGGGCCCGGGGCGCCAAGGGCGGGCTTGCAGGTGGCCAGGTGAGTGCGGCGACGGAGGTTAGCGGCGGCGAGGACGGATGCTCGGGGCGGAGCCTTGATGCGGAGGCGGAATCAGGCAGCGGAGAGCGCTTTGGCGGTGGCGGAGCCTTGAGTGCTGGAGGCGGCGCCTTGAGTCTGAGGGGAAGGCGGGGCGAGGATGGCCAGCCATGGTGGCGCTTTGTCCATGGCGGCAGGCGTCGGAAGGCGCAGAGGCGAGGGCAGGCCGAGAGGTGGGCGGGTCGCTCGGGGCGGAGGAGAGGCGAGGCGAGGCCGCGGGCTGCAGTGTCTTGAGGAGGCGGCGGTGAGCGAGATAGGTGGGGAGGTCGGTCGAGGTGGCGTGGCGTGGGAGGGAGGTGTCGGTGGGGCTGGCGGTGGGCGTGGGGTGGGCGGTGGCGGGCCCAGGCAGGGTGGGACCACGGTGGCAGTGGGGAGTGGGGTGGCGTGTGGTGTGAGTTGAGTGGGGGTGTGTTTAGAGAGAGGAGTGTGTGTGGTGAGGTGAGGGTGGGTAGGTGGCAGCGGTTGGTGGGGAGTTTGGGGAGGTGAGGTGGCAGGTTGCTACCGGTTGGGGTGAGGTGGAGGGAGGTGGGTAGGTAGTTTGGTAGGAAAAACGGGGTGGACCGATCTGTTTTGTACGGGGGTGGTCGTTCGGGTCGATTTGGCCCGTTCGACTGCCCCCACTAAAATAATATAATAATTTTCTTTAATGCTAAATGCACCGTTTGCAAACCAATAGTAGACAACAAAATATTCCGGCGACCCGGTTTTGAATTTGAAAACAAGACGGGGCGTTTTAGAAAACGAAACAGGCTTTGCGAAAAATAGTTTTAGGCAAACAATGCATGATGATGACGATGCAATGCGCAAATTCAACGCGATTTTCTAGTAGTGGTTTTGCGGGATGCCACAATTCGACACCACTAACAATGGATCTCGCCCTCGAGATCCGCCTCATGGTACCGGAAGGAAGGTCGGCGATCTGCGTCTTCTCGCTTCGTGTAGATCCTCGCGACACCACTAACAAGGGTTGTTGGTCGTGATCGTCGAGAGGACACTCCGGAACAAAAGGTCGAAGGTAGAGGTATCCACAAATAAAGCCACCCCTAACTTCTGTGGACGGAGTAAAATTGCTGGACCCACTGATTCGACGTACAAGAGCGAATGATAAGGGTAGTGGTATGGTAGCTACTCCATCCCGCACTCAAACCATTACTCTGCACACGAATAGGCGGATTATGCAACCAACTCTCGGAATTAGACTGAAGATCTCGACAAACGAGGTTCGGAAACAAAGGAGTGATGCAGACTCTGCATTGGATCTGGCGTAGAGGATGTCGTCGCGACGGAAACACCGGAAGATACAACAGAAATCATATGAAAGACACAATGATTAGGTTTCGCGATGGTTCCATTGGCATGAACAACACATGCTCAAGGTATACTCCAACTTCACCAATGCTCGTCCTTCTCATTGGTTTTCAACGGATATCCGACAAAGGAACACATATGGATAAAGAGCTCAAGAACAAGAGATTGGATGAAGGGTACAACAGAGTTGCCGATTGATGATCGTAGCACCTCCGTTACAAAGGGAGAAAGCGAAACCCTGAAGTGCAGCGGAAACCCAACCACGAAATCCTCGGACTCAAGAAAGAGATGAGAGCGGTTTCCAAACACGTAGAGGTAAGAGGAGAATAGCAGAGGGTAAGAAGTAAAATCGGACCTAATCGTAACTATCCAATCGATTTTGCAAAATAGTTTTCACACTCTACTTGATTCGTTAGCTAGGTTATCCTCACAGTTGGACTTGTAGTATCGTAACGAGCTCGATACCACTGTAACACCCTCAGAATCGGACCTATGCAAGTTTTAGCGAAATCCGCCAAACCGCATAGAAAGCGATTCAAAGGTGCCACCAGCACTTTCGTATGGGTGGAAAGCGGTAATAACATTACACAGGTCCTCGATGGGACCCACGAGCAGATATATACGATGGCGACTCAATGAGTCAAGAATACGATATAATATACAAAGATCCAAATCACCTTGAAAGCGATAGAGCGTCCGACCGGACAAGATGCAAATGGGGCTAAGAGCCACGAAGAATAACCAATGGCGTCCATAACCTGCCCGTGCCAAGCCGGAAGGTAACCACTAACGACGTCGATCTCACAACTGCTTAAACAAAGGGGTGCCGACAAAGGCCAAGGAAAAGAGAGGCGTCGATCGAGACCAAGACACGGTGAGGCTAGAATTGGCGGTCCTCGCCTACATAGGTATGGTGGATCAAGCGGCGGCAAGATGCACTAAACAACCTATAGAGACTCGATACAACAAAGGTTATCGAGAGAGGGGTAAGAAAGACCTATTCGGATCCAACCTGAAGCTAACACCAAACAAACCCATCCTGGTGTTTCCCCCTCGAGACCAAACGAGGAAGTCAACCGAGGAACTCACACCGTTGGCAGTTTTATTTATTCAGTTATCGTTGTAGCAATTACTAGTCAGGTTTAGGTAATCATTCTGATAAAGTAAGCAGTGGGCAATTTTAGTTATCCATTCCGTTGGAGTTGCAGCACTTACTAATCAGATACATTTAGCATGAGATAACCCAAAACCCAGCAGTTGTTGGTACTTTTATTCAGCCATTCCGTTGTAGTTACAATACTTACTAGCCAGGTACAATGGTCGCAAGCGACACTCCAAACAAGCAATTGTGGGCAGTATTAATTAGCCATTCCATTATAGTGAAGCTAATTACTAGTCATTATAAAGTCAAAATTTATAGCAATAAACTTTAGTTATGCTTGTCTATGATCGAGATACTGTGCTCCAAGTCATCCATATCCGCGGACACGGCTTTCAGAAAGTTTTACCCGGCCGGGGTGCACCAATAGCAACACACGCTCGATCAACCTCGGAAAAACCAAAACAAAACCCAACGAGGCTTTCACTGAACAATCACAGGATTCAGAAATATTTGAGGCCACCTTAAGTAGAATCCATAGCGAAGCCGGCTCGAGACGGACTTAAGGTTTGGGTAGACGGTTGTGAGCGGGAACCCGAAAGTGTGGCTGGGCTTGTCGACACAGCGAATCGTGTCGATCCTAAGCGATGCAGTGTGCTCCTCGCACAATCGTAAATACATAAGTAGCATGGCATAAGTACAGGATCGTAAATAAAACCTCAAACTAGTTTGTGGCCCCAAGAAATAAGATGAATCAAGCTCGCTCAGGGTCCCATATACCTCCCGGATGTGGATAGCGATAAATCAAGGAACAGTATCAAGTACTCGGGGTCCTCGGGACACAAGTGGGCGTTCGAAACCAAATATTTTCTATCACCCACGATGCCTGCTTATTCCAATTTTAGTTGTTAAACAGGAATTAAAGTGGACGATAAGTAAAACCATAATCATCTCCAACAACACACATGCGGCAAGGCTCCAACAACTATGGCAATTGGCGACACGCAACAGCACTTGAGCAAGCGACTACGACGCGCAAGTCCAACTATCTACCAAACATCAAGTAATAGGATGTGTCCAAGGCATTATAAGGCTGCAGGGGATATCACGGGTACGAAAACTAGAGCATCGCAACACAGATAGCAATAGATCAACAGAAGGGAATAAATACTATAAAAGTAAGATAGGTAGAAAGGGGAGATGCTCGCTTTGAAAACATTGTCGAAGGGTTCATCCAAGATCGGTGAGCTCACATCAACTCAACAACCTTATCCATGAAGAAGCAAAACACTAGAAGAAACACGGATGCATTACTTAATACAACGGCGAAGATCGGCATGATGCATGTATGATGTATGGCATGGCAAGATGCGATGCAATTAGGTCACATTAAGCGGAACGGGTCCCGACAATTAGTTAGATGGTTCAAGTTGTTTAGAACCCCGCAATTTAAATGTTGTTTAACAAGCGTAATATATCACCGGTTAAGCTACACAAGTTTAAATGAGGCCAATATGAGACTAGATTTGCCGCATATGGGCCCCATATTTTTAATTATAAGGTGAATCGACATAAGGCCCCAAACCACAGACAAGGATGCATGCAAGACAGTTATTATCGACAAGTTGTATTATATTATAAAATAGGGTTTGGAAGGGTTCACACATTTAGGGGTCTCGACGAACTTGGGATTCGGGGTGGGTCGGTCTCGAGTTCGGGTTCGACGGAGCAGTCTCATGAGAACGTTCTCGGGCCACGGAGGTAGGTCTTGTCGCATCCGGAAGCGGACTTGGTTGACGTCGGGCGCGTGGACCCTTCGGGTCGGTGTCGTGCTTGTCGTTGTGAAGATCTTGTCGGGTTCCACGGGGTGGTCGGACTTGGCATTCCTTCGGTTCGGTTTGGCGTCGAGGCGGTTCTGTCGTTCGAGGTTCGTCCTCCGGATCCATGAAGGGTTCTTGATGCTCCATGATGTAGAACTTGCGGTCCCACCCCAAAAGCCTTGTGGTTTCGTGGCGGAGATCTCCGGTTCCGTTCGCGGTTTCTTGTCGACGGTCTTGTGGTGCCATCTTAGTTTGCGTGTCGAGCTCGGGTGTCGTTGATGATCTTGGGTTCCGTCGGATTCGTTGTCGGTGGTCCTTATGCGACTTAAGCGTCGCGGCGGTCTTTTCGACGAGGAGATCGCGGCACCAGGTCGGCGTCATGAGGCGGCAAAGCGGTGAGGCGGCCTCGCGGAACCATGGAAGGTCGGCCACGGGCTTGAGGGAGATTGGAGGCGGAGGCGAGGCGGCTTAGCGGAGGAGCTTGGGCCGGAGGGCCTAGCGGAGGCCCAGGGCTTGGGGCGGAGCTGAGGTGAGTGGCGGCCAGCCGGAGGGCGGAAAGGGCAGATCTTTCAGAGGGAGCCTTGGGATCTGCGGTGAAGGGCGAGGAGGATGGCGGCCAGGTGTGACCTGTCCATGGCCAGCGTCAGCGGTAGGCGAGGGCAGCTGGAGAGGTGGAGGCGGGGTCGCTCGGGGCGGAGGAGGCGAGGCGAGGCAGCAGCTGCAGTGTCTTGAGCGGGCGGTGAGGGCGGATAGGTGGGAGGGTCGGTCGGTGGGCGGCGTGGGGAGGGAGAGGTGTCGGTGGGGGCTGGCGAGGCGGTGGGCCGTGGGGTGGGGTGGCGGGCCAGGCGGTGGGACCACGGTGGCGGTGGGGAGTGGGTGGTGGCGTGTGGTGTGAGTTGAGTGGGGGTGTGTTTAGAGAGAGGAGTGTGTGTGGTGGTGAGGGAGTGGGGTAGGTGGCGCCGGTTGGTGGGGAGTTTGGGGAGGTGAGGTGGCGGTTGCTCTTGGTTGGGGTGAGGTGGAGGGAGGGCTGGGTAGGTAGTTTGGTAGGAAAAGAAAACGGGGTGGACCGATCTGTTTTGTACGGGGGTGGTCGTTCAATTTGGCCTGTTCATTGCCCCACTAAAATAATATAATAATTTTCTTTAATGCTAAATGCACCGTTTGCAAACCAATAGTAGACAACAAAATATTCCGGCGACCCGGTTTTGAATTTGAAAACAAGACGGGGCGTTTTAGAAAACGAAACAGGCTTTGCGAAAAATAGTTTTAGGCAAACAATGCATGATGATGACGATGCAATGCGCAAATTCAACGCGATTTTCTAGTAGTGGTTTTGCGGGATGCCACATTACTTTACTGTAGATACGGATGTTTGCGGGGGGTTTAATCAGAAGTATGTATTAGTCCTAGGAAGGGTGGTATGTTAGCACAGTTTCACCCACACAACACTTACAAACACCAAAAAAGAGTACTCAGCTATTTGAAGCGAAAGCACTTGACAGAATTCCCATGTGTCCTCGAGAACGTTTGGTCCTTATAAGTATTTGCACCGGATTGTCCTTTGCTAAGAAAGGATTGGGCCACTTGCTCCGTTTGTTCGTTACCTTTGTTACTTGCTCCTTGTTTTGTTGTCTTGTCAGAAAACCACTAAAAATCCGTTTGCTAATTATTCACAGGGATTTACTGCTCCACACCACTTTTCAGCACCTTCTGCTCCTCGTTGGGATCGACACTCCTATTTATCGAAAGTACTGCGATACACCCCCTATACTTGTGGGTCATCAATCCATATTGCTCCAACGGTGCCATTCGCCAACGCCTTATATTCAGCCTCAGTACTCGAGCAGGATACCGTCGGCTGTTTGCGAGAGCTCCATGAGACCAAGTTCCCTCCAAGAAAGACAGCAAAACCGCCAGTAGAACGATGATCATCCGAATGACCGGCCCAATCAGCATCAGTGTAGATGTCGAGCACGGTAGAAGATGTAGGCCGAATGTGCAAACCAGTAGAAAGGGTACCTTTGACATACCGGAGAATCCGCTTGACTTCCTAATAATGAACATGAAGGGTTTTCGCGGCATAGTAAATCAAAATTTTCTACGGAGCGAACAGAGGGAAAGCCAAGATCTAATCTAGGAGATGCAAACAACGAGAGAGATTGGATTAGATCTTCATACCCTTGAAGATTCGCTGTGAACGTTCGTCGGAACGTGGGTGATGTAGTCGTTTCGCTTCTCCTCCTCGCGATCCGATCCGATCTAGCACCACAAGTGGCGGTGCCTCCGTGAGATGCACGTGCGGCACCTCGACGTCTCCTCCTTCCTCGGACCAGCGAGTATGGTGGAGAGATAGATTGGATCTACAACACGACGCGTGGTTTATATGGTGGAGAATTTCACATGGGCTTCGCCTACAACAATGGGGGAGAGGAAGGTAGCAAAGCGGCTAGGGCTTGGAGGAAGGTGTGTGTGGGGAGGGGCGCACCACCTCTATATATAGAGGCGGCCAGCCCTGCCCCTCCTCCAAGCCTATCTCTAGTTTAAACAATTTAAACTCTCCCTTATCTAGAAATCCTATCTCTAGTTTAAACGATTTAAACTCTCCTTATCTAGAAATTCTATCCCGAGATTTAAGCGAGTCAAATCTCTCTAGAATCGGCTGGGCCCTATGGGGCCTTGTGCCTGGCCCAATGCACCAGGACACTCCCTCATAGGCCCATGCCCTCCCGAAGGTGGGGCCATGTTGGTCCCTTCCGGAAGGTTCTAGAAGCTTCGATAATACCGATTAACCCAACAATTCAACTCCAAAACTGCACCGCCTTATATGAATCTTATTCTCCGGACCATTCCGAACCTCTAAATCATATCCGGATCCCATCCGAGACTCGAACAAAAATTCATAAACCAATTATCCAATCTATCCTAGCCAACACACGTTAAGTGTGTGACCTATGAGTTCGAGAATATGCGCATGATCTTCTATCAATAATCAACGGTAAGTGCAGGCACCCATATTGACTCCCACACATTCATCGATGATCATATCGGATGAACCACGATGCCAGGATTCAATCAATCCCATATATATATTCCTTCGTCGTGATATTTTACTTGCTCGAGATTCGATCGCTTGCACCGTCATACCTAGTTCAATCTCGTTCACAACAAGTACTTTACCGTTCGTAATCCGATATCACTTTGTGATTAACTCCTTAACCACATGCTTGCAAGCGGTGTTGATATCGATTACCGAGTGGGCCCGAAGTATATCTCTCCGACTTGGGAGGGACAAATTCCATCTCGATACATACAACCCAACAGATACTTTCCGATCACCTGAGAGACACCTTTATGATCACCCTCTCATAGGATGATGTTTGATGACCTCAAAGCTTTCTTACGGTACCAGGGAGTTGCATTATCTCATGGTCTAAGGAATACAATATTTGACATAGGAAAAGCTTCGCAAAGACGAACACGATGACACGATCTAATTGCTCTGCTTTGTTTGGGTCTATCCACCATATCATTCTCCCAATGATATGATCTCATTATCAATTGACAACTCATGTCTATGGTTAGGAAACCTTAACCATCATTGATCAATGAGCTAGTCCATAGAGGCGTACTAGGGACACGGTGTTGTTCACAAACCACACAAGTATTAAAGTTTCCGCTTAATACAATTCTAGCATGGAATATAAACTTTATCATGAACAAGAATTATAATAATAACATCTTTATTATTGCCTCTAGGGCATAATTCCAACAGTCTCCCACTTGCACTAGAGTCAATAATCTAGTTTACATTTGGCAACAATTTCACACCCATGGCACTGAGGTGTTGATCATGTTTTACACGTGGAAGAGGTTTAGTCAATGGATCTGCGACATTCAGATCCGTATGTACTTTGCTATCTTCAGATCTCCATCTGCTATATAATATCGGATTATATGAAACTTGCGGTTGATATGCTTGGTCTTTGGATGATATCTTGGTTCCTTAGCGAGTGTTATGGCGCGGTGTTGTCACACAATATCTCCGATGGGTCCAATGCACTTGGAACCACACCAAGCTCGATGATGAAGTCGATCCAAACTCCTTCACTTGACGCTGCGGCAGCCATGTATTCCGCTTCTCATCAGATCCCGCGATCACGCTTTGCTTGCGACTTCTCCGACTCAGCTCCTCCATTCAAAATATAAACGTATCCCGTCGAGATTTGGAATCATCCTTGTTGGTGTCGAAACTAGCATCGGCGTAACCTTTTCGACAAGTCGTTCATCACCCCATAGACTAAGAACATTTATTTAGTTCTATTTAGGTACTTTAGGATGTTCTTCACGTCATCGATGTTCCACTCGGGATCACTTTGATATCTCGTCAAACTAAGAGCATTGGACACATCCGGTCTAGTACACAAAGATGGCATACATGATGGAACCTATGGCCGAGGCATAAGGCACTTTGCTCATAGCTTCCTATCATTTATCAGTGGACACTGAGCCTTGCTCAATATCTTACCTGACAACATAGGCACTGAACCTTTCTTTGCCTTATCCATTCTGAACCTTTTCAGAACTTTGTCTAGGTATGTACTCTGGCTTAAAGCTATCAGGCGTCTTTGTCTATCTCTATAGATTTTGATGCCCAATATATAAGCAGCTTCACCTAGGTCTTTCATTGAAAAACACTTGTTCAAATAACTCTTCACATAGTTAAGCATGTTGATGTCATTTCCGATAATCAATATGTCATCCACATATAGTACCAGAAACGTCACCGAGCTCCCACTCACTTTCTTGTAGATACAAGCTTCGTAGCAATTTGGAACAAATCCAAAGCTCTTGATCACCTGATCAAAACGAAGGTTCCAACTCCGAGATGCTTGCTTCAGTCTATAAATGGAACGCTGAAGTTTCCATACTTTACTAGCATCCTTAGGATCGACAAAACCTTCGGGTTGCATCATATACAACTCTTCATCAATGTTGCCATTGAGGAAAGCAGTCTTGACATCCATCTGCCATATTTCATAATCATGAAACGCAGAAATTTCTAATAAAATCCGAATGGACTTAAACATCGCTACGGGAGAGAAAGTCTCATCGTAGTCAACACCTTGAACTTGTTGAAAACCTTTTGCGACAAGCCGTGCTTTATAGACGGTAACATTACCATCCGCGTCCGTTTTCTTCTTGAATATCCATTTGCACTCAACGGCCTTTCGGTCGCTAGGAGGATCCACCAAAGTCCATACTTGGTTTTCGCTCATGGATCCCAATTCGATTTCATGGCTTCTAGCCATTTCTCGAGTCCGGCTCATCATCGCTTCCTCATAGTTCGTAGGTTCACCGCCTTCTACTAACAAGACAACAAGACAGGCTGCTTGCCGTACCACTCGAGGGGCACGCGACCTTGTCGACCGCGACGCTCAAGAGCAACATCGTCCAAGCTTCATGATCCTTGTCATTAGCTTCCTCTATTGTTGGTGCAGCGTAATCGAACAATTTCAGGTGCTGCGCTACTCTCCAATTCAAGAGAAGGTTCAATAACCTCGTCTAGCTCTACTTTCCTTCCACTCACTTCTTTCGAGAGAAACTCCTTCTCAAGAAAGGAACCGTTCTTTGCGACAAACACTTTGCCTTCGGTTCTGTGATAGAAGGTATACCCATGTAACACCCTCAAAATCGGCCCTATGCAATTTTTAGCGAAACTCGCCAAACCCGCATAGAAACGATTCGAAGGTGCCCACCAGGCATTTTCGTGCGGGTGGAAAGCAAAGTAATAACATTACACAACAGTCCTCGATGGGACCCATGCAGAGATATATATACAAATGACTCAAGAGTCAAGAATACAAATATACGGTACAAAGATCCAAATCACCTTGAAAACGATGGGGCGTCCGACTACGGACAAGATGCAAATGGGGCTAAGAGCCCTGAAGAATAACCAATGGCGTCCATAACCCTGCCCAGGCCAAGCCGGAAGGGTAACCACTATAATCGTCGATCTCAAAACCTGCTTAAACAAAAAGGTGCCGACAAAGGGCAAAGGAAAAGAGGAGCGTCGATCGAGGCCAAGACAGCGAGGCTAGAATTGGCCGGTCCTCGCCTACATAGGTATGGTGGATCGGCGGCTGACAGATGCACTGAACAACCTCTGAGACTCGATACAAGCTGGCGGATATCGAGAGAGGTAAGAATGACCTAACGGATCCAACTGAAGCTATCACCAAAAGACCCATCACGGTGTTTCCCCTCGAGACCAACGAGAAGTCAACCGAGGAACTCACACGGTTGGCAGTTTTACTTATTCAGTTATCGTTGCAGTAATTACTAGTCAGATATAGATATTCATCCTGATAAAGTAAGCAGTGGGCACTTTTGATTAACCATTCCGTTATAGTGGCATCACTTACTAGTCAGATACAATTATCATGAGGTAACCCCAAAACCCAGCAGTTGTTGGTACTTTTATTTAGCCATTCCGTTGTAGTGAAGCTGATTACTAATCATATCGGAAACAAGTCAATTTATAACAATAAACTTTAGTTATAGTTGTCTATGATCAAGCACTGTGCTCCAAGTCGTCCATAACCGCGGACACGGCTTCTCGAAAAGATTTAACCCTGCAGGGGTGCACCAAAGTATCCACAGGCACTTCGACCCTTTTGCGGATCGGTTAACATACACCCATCGGTATGTCGGGCCTAAGTCACGACGTTCCCGACCAAAAGCAAGTACATGGGGGCCACCACAGTCGACACCATAGCGGAGTCGACCGGTCTCGAGACGGACTCAGGGTTTGCGTCAATGGCGATATCGACGATCCCCAAACGGGACCGTCGATACCGAAAACATTCCGCTTTCCTAAGCAAAGTGTGCTCCTCGCAAACGTAAATAAAGCGGTAAACATGGCATAAGTACAGGATAGTAAAAACACCTCAAACTAGTTGTGGCCCCAAGACAATACTTTGAAATCGGTAATTATCAATGGGGCCCATATCTCCCCACCGTGGTTAGCGCCGATCTCGGAACAGGTGTCAAGAACTCGGGTCCTACGGGACACAAGTGGGCGTTCGGAAACCAAATATTACCTATCACCCACCGATGCCTCTGCTTAATTCAATTTTAGTTGTTAAACAGGAATTAAAGTGAACAATAAGTAAAACCATGATCATCTCCAACGTCAACATGCGGCAATTCCTCCAACAATTGTGGTACTTGACGACCGCAAAACACTTGAGCAAGCGACTACGACACGCGGGTCCAACTATCTACCAATAAACAGGTAATAGGATGTGTCCAAGTCTATATATGGCTGCAAGGGATATCACGGGTACGAAAATCTAGAGCAACGCATAACGTATAGCAATAGATCAACAGGAGGAAGTAAATACTATAAAAGTAAGATAGGCAGAAAGGAGATGCTGCTTTGAAAACATTGTCGAAGGTTCAACCAAGATCGGTAAGCTCACATCGACTCAACGGCCTTATCCGCGAAGAAGCAAAACACTAGGAGAAACACCGGATGCAATATTTAATACACGGCAGAAGATCGGCATGATGCATGTATGATGTATGGCATGGCAAGGTGCGATGCAATTAGGTCAAGATTAAGCGGAACCGGGGTCCCGACAATTGATTATATTGTTCAAGTTATTTAATTACCCCGCAAATTAAATGTTGTTATAACAAGGCAAGATAAGATACCGGTTCGCTACACAAGTTTTAAATGAGGCCGATATGAGACTAGATTTGCCCGCATATGGGCCCCATATTTAATTATTAGGTGAATCGGCGGAAGGCCCCCGAACCACATGACAAGATGCATGCAAGTATGACAATTCAATATGCAGCAATTTGTATTATATTATAAAATAGGGTCTCGGAAAGTGGTTCACACGTTGGGGGGGGGCTCGACGATCTTGGGGGTTCCGGTTGAAGTCGGTCTCGTGGTTCAACGGATCGGGTTCGGGGCTCGTGGAAGCGTTCGGATTCGGTAGTAGATCTTGTCGCATCCGGCCTTTCTGCACGGGATCGGTCTCCGGTTCGGGTCTCGGCGCACTGAGGTCTTGCCGATTGTCGGTCTTAGCGTCTTGAGGCGAAGAACTTGGCGCATCGTTTTCTCGGCGTCCTCGGTTCAAGAAGATCTTGAGGGTCCAAGTGGCGATCTTGTCCCTTCGGTTAGGCGTCCTCGGCGTCGTAGTGGCGATGTCGAGCTCGGATGGCGCCGGGTGCTGCAGGAGGCGAGGTCGGGGGCGACGGACACGGGCCGCGAGGTGAGGTGACAAAGGTGCGCGTCGAAGGCGGAGGTGGGCCTTGGACGCAGCTCGGGGTCGGCGAGACGGAAGGTCGGCGCCAGCCCGGCGGCAACTGGCTCACGGAAACGGCCGGCTTGGGAGGCGGGCCTTGGCGGAGGAGGGCAGACGCTGCGGCCTTGGAGAGCGGGCTTGAGCTCGAGCGAGCTTCTTGAGGCGGGCTTGCGCAGAGCTCGGCGGCAGGCGACTGGCAAAGGGGCGGGTCGAGCTTGACGGAGAGGGTGAGGGCCAAGGGCAGAGCTGGGCGCCATGAGGCCCGGGCGACGAGAGGAGGCGAAGGCGCCAGGAGCTGGCGGCGGGCAGGGCGGTGGCGCGGAGGCGTGAGGCGGGTGGTGGCTTCAGCCAGCCAGCGGAGCGAAGTGGGGAAGGCGGCGAAGCAGGGTGGAGCGGAGCTTGCTTCGGAGCTGGTCGGGCGAGGTGGGAAGTCTGAGGCGGCGGCGAGAGCGGGCGGCGGGACGCGAGGTGGCGTGGCGGGCAGGTGGAGCCAGCGCGGGCGCCTTGTGAGGAGCGCAGGTGGGGTCGGGGGGTTGCAGGCGCCGCACGGGCTCGGGGAGCGAGGCGGGAGAGAAGGAAGAGGAACAGGAGAGGTGGGAGGCAGCGTGGGGGCCTGTGGGTCTGGGTCCCAGCCAGACGGTTGACCAGGAAGAAGGGCCGGTGAGCGGACCCAGAGGCGGCCCAGTGGCAAAGCGCCAGGACGGGCGGTGGGGGTGGTCAGGTGTGTGCGTCTGTGAGGCGTGTGGGGGCAAGGCCAAGGTGAGCCGGCTCGGTGGGGAGGAAGAGGAGAGAGAGAGAGGGAAAGGAGTGGGTTAGCCTAGGTGGCAGCACGATTGGGTGGAGGGAGGAGAGAAGGTGAGGTGGCGGATGGGGATAGGGAGGTGAGGTGGCTGGTTGGTGGGTAGGATAGGATGGGTGGACTTAGGATTTAGAGGCTGGTTTGGTGGACGATTTTAAACTGGGGTGGTCGGTCGGGACGGCCTGCTCGATCGCCCCGCTAAAATAATTATAATTTTATTTGTTTTAATAACTCCGTTTGCAAACCGATAGCGTTCAAACAAAAATAATCCGAGCGGGCTTTGATATTTGAATAGAGGTGGGGCATTTTAGAAAACAAAAAAGCTTTTGCGAAAATAGTTTAATGCAAACCATGCATGATGATGACAATGCAATGCACAAATTCAACGCGATTTTCTAGTAGTGGTTTTGGGATGCCACAACCCAATGGTTTTAGGGTATCCTATGAAGACGCATTTATCCGCTTTGGGTTCGAGCTTGTCCGCATCAACTTGACGAAGCTTCAGATCCCCAAACTTTAAGAAACGACAACTTAGGTTTAGCACCAAACCACAGTTCATACGGTGTCGTCTCAACGGATTTAGATGGAGCCCTATTTAAAGTGAATGCAGCGGTTTCTAATGCATAACCCCAAAATGATAACGGCAAATCAAGAAGAGACATCATTGATCGGACCATATCTAATAGGGTTCGATTCCGGCGTTAGACACACCATTGCTTGTGGTGTTCCGGTGGAGTGAGTTGTGAAACGATTCCACTTTCTTTAAGATGCGTGAGAAAATCATAACTCAAATATTCGCCTTTACGATCGGATCATAGAAACTTAATCTTCATACGATGGTTCTCCACTTCATTCTGAAATTCCTTGAACTTTTCAAATGTTTCAGATTTATGTTTCATTAAATAGATATACCCATATCTACTTAAGTCATCGGTAAAAGTGAGAAAATAGCGATATCCACCGCGCGTCGAAACACTCATCGGTCCGCATACATCGGTATGTATGATTTCCAACAAGTCCGTTGCTCGCTCCATCATACCGAGAACGGGTTTTGATCATCTTGCCCATGAGGCATGGTTCGCATGTGTCAAATGATTCAAAATCAAGAGACTCCAAAAGTCCATCAGAATGGAGTTTCTTCATGCGCTTTACACCAATATGACCTAGACGACAGTGTCACAAATAAGTAGTATTATCACTATCTACTTTGCATCTCTTAGCCTCAATGTTATGGATGTGTGTTTCATCCCTTTCGAGATTTAGAAGAAATAAACCATTCACAAGAGGTGAATGACCATAAAAGATGTTACTCATATAAATAGAACAACCATTATTCTCCGATTTAAATGAATAACCGTCTTGCAATAAACATGATCCGGAAATAATGTTCATGCTCAACGCAAGCACATAATAACATTTATTAAGGTTTAAAACTAATCCCGAAGGTAAAACTAAGGAGAGCGTGACGGCCATCACATCAACTCTTGATCCGTTGCCAACGCCATCGTCACCTCATCCTCGCAGCCGCCTATTCCGTAGCTGCTTCGAGTTGCAAATATTAGCAACCGAACCGTATCAAATACCCGAGCACTACAACGAGGGCTAGTAAGGAAAACATCAATAACATGTATATCAAATATACCTTTGATGGTGCCACCTTCTTGTCCGCTAAGTACTTCGGACGATTTAGCCCAAAGGACTGTCCTTGCAATAGAAGCACCTGTCCGGCTTAGGACCGGACCTGAGCTTCTTCTCGGCAGGGCATTAAGGCTTTGCGCCGCCTTCTTGAAGGGCTTCTTTGCTCCCTTACCTTTCTTAAAGGAGGGCTTGTTGACCATCAACACATGATTATCCTTCTTGATGTCCACTTAGCAGCCTTCGACTTTGCGAAGAGCTCGGTGATCGTATCGATGGAACCAATCGATTATGAGTCACTACAAAACTTTTGTAGCTGGAGGAGTGATTGCGAGAACCTGTCAATCTTGAGCTCCTCCGAATCGTGCATTCCAGCTTGCTCAAGCGTGAGTGTAGCCCGACATCTTTATGGCATGCTCACTAACGGAACTCCCTTCCTCCATCTTGCGCTTAAAGAACTTCTCGGAGATCTCATATCTCTCGAACGGGCTTGAGTCTCAAACATGGTTTTCGGCTCCTCGAGAATCTCAAAGGGCCCGGATAGGTTTCAAAACGATTTTGAAGCTCCGCCCATAGCAAACAACATGGTGCTCTTAATCACACCATAATCATCTTTGCGCCGATCGACAGATGCTTTCTCATCACCGACGGTGCATTTGCAGGGGTCACCTAACGCTTTACCAAGGACATAGTCCTTTTGTCCGCCAGATAGAATGATTCTTAGATTGGAACCAATTGGTGAAGTTAGACCCATTGTTTATAAGCTTTTCCTTCTCAAAGAAAACGTTGAAGTTGAAGTTGGATTTGGCCATGTGATCTACGGATTTGCAAGTACAATTTAGACTATGTTCATGATAAATAGTTCAACTTAATCAAATTACTAGATGAACTCCCACTAAATTCAACATCCCTCAAGTTGTTTAGTGAACACGGTCCAAATTCACCACACCTAATCCGATCATCACGAGAAGAGATGTGGTTTCAATGGTGGACAACAAAGTGTCGATCATATCATTCATATGACTCATGCTTAACCTTTCGGTTCTTGTGTTCCGAGGCCATGTTTGTACATGCTAGGCTCGTCAAGCTAGACCCAAGTATTTCAGCGTGTAAAAACTGGCTTGCACCGTTGTATGTGAGCGAGAGTCTATAGCACCCGATCATCACGTGATACTTGGAAACGACGAACTTTCGCAACGGTGCATACTTGGTGAGAACACAGTTTTTATCTTGATCTTTATGAGGAATCATCTTATAATGCTACCGTCATGATCTAAGCATAATAAGATACATAAAGGATAAACATCACATGCATATAACTTTATGTGACATGGTATAGCCAATCTCGCAAGAATGATCTCCATCTTGTGCGTTCCAAGATGATCTCCATCACTCCACCATGATTGCCTCCACCACGAATAGCAACTACAACTATTGCTAACTACTTAGCGATAAAGTAAAGCTATTACATGGCGTATAAGAAGTTGACTCGCAGGTCATACACAATTATAAAGACAACCATATGGCTTCTCGTTGTGTACTCATCGACATGGAAGTCGTGAAACATTACAAAACATGATCATCGCATACAATATACACATCACATCTTGGGCCATACCATATCACGAACACTCGCAAAAACAAGTTAGACGCCTCTACTTTGTTGTTGCATGTTTTACGTGGCTTATGGGAGTAGATGCTAAGAACGATTCTTACCTACGCAAAGCCACAACGGTGATATTATGGTTGCCAAACTCCGGTGTTAATCCCATGACAACTATAGTGAGAGAACCGACATCCACCAGCCGCATGTGGAACAAGCCACACGCCAAGTGAGCCGGTCTCGCGAACGACGTCGCGTAAGGTTGGCCTGGACCGCTTCAATCTCACTATCCCGTCATAAGAAGAACACAAACAAGAGGCTTGCAACATAAAACATCAACGCCGCAACAACCATGTTATGCTCTACTGTGAAACACATCTACGCAGATCTAGCTCGATACCATCAAGGGTTTCGGCATAGTAAATCAAAATTTTCTACGGAGCGAACAGAGGGAAAGCCAAGATCTAATCTAGGAGATGCAAACAACGAGATATTGGATTAGATCTTCATACCCTTGAAGATTCGACAGCGGAACGCTGGCTAACGCGTGGGTGATGTAGTCGTGCTCGCTTCTCCTCCTCGCGATCCGATCCGATCTAGCACCACAAGTGGGTGCCTCCGTGAGATGCACACGCAGCACCTCGATGTCTCCTCCTTCCTCGGACCAGCTAGTATGATGGAGAGATAGATTGGATCTACAACACGACGGCGTGGTGTATATGGTGGAGAATTTCTCTGCAGGCTTCGCCACAAACAATGGGGGAGAGGAAGGTAGCAAGGCGCTAGGGCTTGGAGGAAGGTGTGTGTGGGGGCGCACCACCCTCTATATATAGAGGGGGGGGCGGCCAGCCCTTCCCCTCCTCCAAGCCTATCTCTAGTTTAAACAATTTAAACTCTCCCTTATCTAGAAATCCTATCTCTAGTTTAAACGATTTAAACTCTCCCTTATCTAGAAATTCTATCCCGAGATTTAAACGAGTCAAATCTCTCTAGAATCGGCTGGCCCTATGGGGCCTTGTGCCCTGGCCCAATGCGACCAGGACACTCCCTCATAGGCCCATGCCCCTCCCGAAGGTGGGGCCACGTTGGTCCCTTCCGAAGGTTCTAGAAGCTTCCGGATAATACCGATTAACCCGAACAATTCAACTCCAAAACTGCACCGCCTTATATGAATCTTATTCTCCGACCATTCCGAACCTCTCGTGATATCCGGATCCCATCCGAGACTCCAAACAAAAATTCATAAAACAATTATCCAATCTATCCTAGCGTCAAGACACGTTAAGTGTGTGACCCTGCGGGTTCGAGAATATGCAGACATGATCTTCTATCAATAATCAACAGCAGGGTCTGGGCACCCATATTGACTCCCACACATTCATCGATGATCATATCGTATGAACCACGATGCCAGGATTCAATCAGTCCCATATATATATTCCCTTCGTCTCGCGATATTTTACTTGCCCGAGATTCGATCGTCGGTACCGTCATACCTAGTTCAATCTCGTTCACAGCAAGTACTTTACTCGTTCCGTAATCCGATATCACTTTGTGATTAAATCCTTAACCACATGCTTGCAAGCGGTGTTGATATCGATTACCGAGTGGGCCCGAAGTATATCTCTCTGACTTGGGAGGGACAAATCCCATCTCGATACATACAACCCACAGATACTTTCCGATCACCTGAGAGACACCTTTATGATCACCCTCTCATAGGATGACGTTTGATGACCTCAAAGCTTTCTTCCGGTACCAGGGAGTTGCATTATCTCATGGTCTAAGGAATACAATATTTGACATAGGAAAAGCTTCGCAAAGACGAACACGATGACACGATCTAATTGCTCTGCTTTGTTTGGGTCTATCCACCATATCATTCTCCCAATGATATGATCTCATTATCAATTGACAACTCATGTCTATGGTTAGGAAACCTTAACCATCATTGATCAATGAGCTAGTCCATAGAGGCGTACTAGGGACACGGTGTTGTTCACAAACCACACAAGTATTAAAGTTTCCGCTTAATACAATTCTAGCATGGAATATAAACTTTATCATGAACAAGAATTATAATAATAACATCTTTATTATTGCCTCTAGGGCATAATTCCAATAGAACATTCATGGTCTATGACAGGTACTGACTGACCTTGTTCACATCAAAGGACAAATCAGGCCGCATAAGAGTTAGATACTACAAGACGCCAACAATACTCCGGTACCGAAAAACATCATCAAGACTACGTGGGGCTCGATCAGCACGAGAGAGATTTTCTGTAGAAGACATAGGAGTGGTGAAATCCCGACATTGCTCCATATTCGCACGATGTAACAAATCCAGTGCATACTTGTGTTGAGTGAGAACCATCTCCTAGGACTGGTAAGTGGCCTCAATACCAAGGAAGTGAAGGGAATATGCCCTAAAGATAAATGTTAATAGAATATTTCAAAAAGTTTATGATTAATTTTTATATCATGCTATAACTATATTGATTGGGAAACGTCAATAGACGTGTAATGTACAAACAACCACTAGTTCCCAGTGAAACTCTAGTCCTGGTTCATTGGTCAACGGATGATCAAATGTTTCCTGATGATGTTGGTGCTTTGGCCCCAATTGACAATGGAGTCAATTTCATTAAAGAATCAGATGGTGAACATGCCCTATCTATAGCATCATATGTCGATCATGTCACAGAGTTCAGGTTACGATGATTAGGAAACATAGTGACTCTTTCCTTAGACCGTGAGACCATATCTAAGCACTATCTCCCGAGGTTACTCTAATGGCACATAACATCACTCGGTGGAACGATGATTATAAGGGTGTCATTGGATATCTAGAGGAACATGTTGAGGAGTATGCGTCAAGAGTGGGATTTCCATCTGAGTGATGGAAGATACCCTGGGCCCACTCGGCTAAGTTATATCCATACGTTGTGCAACGTGTGACTAGGTCATGGGGGATATTACTTATTAGATCGAGTAAAGAAGGTATTGTCGGTAACGGGGTTGAACCCTGACATGGAGATGTCATTTGATCAAACGTTGAACAATATAGCCGAGACAAAAGGAATAAGACATAGTGTTTGCGGTTTAACGACAAATTTCGTGGAATGCACAGGTGGTCATCGTGGGCATCTAGGTCCTGTTGTTGATCATTGGTCAGAGAGAAGTCTTGACCATGTCTGGAGTCGAATCTGGGTAGCACTCTTAAGGGATTGATGAAGCTTAGAGATCGTTAATGGCTAGTTCAATCACTAAAGAAATGAGAAGAGAGTAACCGTAAAAGATCTAGGAAGATCCAAGGTGTTCGGAGAAAGGATAAAGGAAAAAGAACCGAAAAGGGTTTTTAGATAAATGATGATTTAAATATATGTTTATTATATCTTAATTATGAATTAATATATATATAAATAAATATTTACCTAAGAAGGAACATTTAAAAAAGGCAAAAAAAGGAAAAGCGGAAGGGCTATTTTGAATAGCCCAAAGTAGCAACATATAGTCCACAACGCCTGATGTGATGGCGCTAAGCGCCATCACGCCTTGGGCAAAGTTTTGAGTTTGTGTTGTGCAGGTCTACGCGTTGCTTGCGACACTGTGGACGCTTCCTTCCTCCTTCGGGTTCGATAACCTCGGTCTCTCCGAGGGAAGACTTGTCAGTTGTGCTCATCACACCTTGCTCTTGGGGTTTCCAATGAAGTGCTCCACGTCAAGCACCATCAACAAGTTTTCTGGCGCCGTTGTCGGGGAACAAAGAAGAAGAAACTCCCACGTCAACCACGCTCCAGCCAACACAAGTTTTCTGGCACCGTTGCCGGGGAGGCTAAGGACGTCTTCACAAGGGGAGTCCTCCACTTCCTTTCTCTTTACTTTGTTTTAGTTTGCTTTGTTTCTTTTGCTTGGTTTTGTTTGCCTATTTTAAAAAAAACACAAAAAAATTAGTTCCTACTATAGTTGCTACCATGTCTGGTTTTGGACCAACCTTTATTTCCCCTATGGTAGAAATCTCCACTTTCAAGCAAAAAAGTTTTAAAGAAGCTTGGTCTAGAATCTCTGCTTTACAGAGGGAAACTGAGCCTAAGGTGAGCCTTTGCTTGGTTATTGATAGTTTCTACCACGGTATTGCTCTTCGTTATAGATATGCTTTGGATGTTGTGGCTGAGAAAGATTTTTTGCTATGTACTAAGGATGAAGCTTTTGATGCCATAAAGAAATTAATCATGATTTATGGTACACCTGGCAAGTCTGATTCCTCTTTCACAAATATTTTTGCTAGGTTGAACACACTTGAGACCAGTATTGATGCTATGAATAGTTGCTATCACACGCTTAGGGCTTACCATGATTATGTTCCCATAAACTCTGAGCCTTCAAAGTGGCTTCCCACAATCAAAGTCTCCATAAACACTACACTTGTTGATGCTCGCTGTGATATCATGTCTGAATTTTGCTTCATGCCTAAGATATTTATGATTCCTTGAGTCTTTGGGGACTTTCTGAAGAAGGAGAGGGAATCTCTCTTACTAATAATGCCACTTTATTTCCCATTAGAATATCTGAAGGTGTGTTAACAAAAATCTCACGTAAAATGGTGTCTACTGATTATCTTGTTATTGAATGTGTAGGCAAAGGACATATTACACTTGGAAGGTCCCTATTGAAATACCTTGTAGCAGTAATAGATGTGGGAAAAGGCAATATGCATTTTTATCCTCCGGTAAGAAATCATATTTTCCCTAAATAAAATAAAAAGGTAAGAAAGGAAAGAACAAGAGAGATGCTTCTTCATTTGAAAATACTTGATTCTTCTAGCTTCTTGTGCCTAACTTAAAGGCGTTAAAGAAAAGTACTTGTTGGGAGATAATCCAAGAGTTTCCTTGATTTTTGGAAGTTATTACTTCAGTAATGACCTCTCCTTATCATTTTTGTTTGCTTTTTGTGCCAAGAATGACCTCTAATGAGAGGGAAGTAAGATTTTGGGAGTTGCTGCCCCGAAACAGATTTCTGTCATATACCATAAACATTCGTGAGAAGTCTCTATAACTCGGATTGAGCTGATATTTTACTAATAAATCCCCCAGTATGTTAGATAACTTTTGTTAGTTCAACACTTTTTGATTTTAGCAACATAAGATGTTCGAAAAAAACGGTTTCTACCTGCTGGTCTGTTTTGACAGATTTCTGCCATTATTTGCATTTGCTTCTTATTGATTCCTTTTTGAGTTCTTTTTGGGAAATTGAGCTTTTTGAAGGAGTTACTACAGTAGCTTGTTGTTTTTAGTAAAAATACTTGCTGTTCCAAAGCTTTGCTATAGGTCTAATATCTTTTGAATAAACTAATGTTGCTAATGAAGATTGTGTGAAGTTTTATATGAAGGAAAAATTTCAGGTGTAGAGAGAGAATGATGCAATGAGATGAGGAATGGACAAAAGCTCAAGATTGGGGATGCCACCATGGTGTAATACCAAGAAATGTCCAAGAGGTACAAGATCAAAGCTTGGGGATGCCCAAGGCATCCCCTTCTTCATCAATAAAAAGCTCAGGTCTGTCTAGACACTTCGTTTTTATTGTTTCATGCACAGTTGTGTTGTTCTTGGAGTGTCTTAGTTTTCATTTGCTTTGCTTAGTTGTTTAGTTTGCTAAAGTAGTTTGGACCCCCGTTCTCGTCGTGTTGTTTTGCAAATAAGTTGCTTGGTGTTGGAAAGGAGTAGTAAGTTCTTGGTTGAAGTGCAAGAGGAGCTTGCATTGACTGTGACTTAGACTTTAGCATGACATGCTAGGTATTGTTTTGACCTTATGCTTAGTGATTATTGTTGTAGCATGTCTTGTTCCAAGTCATTGGGATTGCTTAGTGTGCCTTGAAGAAATTATGCGTTGTTTTAGCATGCAAAATAATAATATTGTGGTATTCTCCTTTAATGCTTTGTTTGGGTTGACTTGGCACGTGCTCACACCATGTTATGACTATGAAAAAGTCACCATAGCCTCTATGATCATTTAGTCCTTGACTTGTAGTACCACTTTATCCTTTGATTAGTAATGCTTTGTTGCTCTGCATGATTATGACCATTATTGCTCTCTTAGTTGGTTGCTCCCAGTCTTTTGCTAGCCTCTACTTGTATGAGTAAGCTCTACTCATGCTTCCAACTTCCAAGAAACCAAGTTATTCCAAAATGTCCACTATAAACTCCTATGCATGGTGTGTTACACCGTTCCAAGTATATTCTAGTTTTCAACTATCTTTCAATTAAAAACTATTTTGTTATGTGAAAACTTAGTGATTAAAGCTCTCACGAACTTGATGGCACACTTTATATTCTTTGCCCCTAATAAACTTGAACCATTGTGGTTCTATGTTATATATGCTTGCACTTATACGTTGGAATTAGCAGAACCGTGATGTCACGGGGAATGTTTTCAACATTGCACTTGTACTCTGTACTCAGTTGATATCATGCTCTTTTGTCTGTGGATGTCACCGGTGTGAAATAAAAAGGGAACTTGTAAGTCCATGGAGTTTGTATTCTATGTTAGAAAAACGCCTGGGCCGCTAGCCTAATCCATGCCTAATCATGGTGGAAACTTGCAGCATCACCATACTGAGCTATCTATGAAGCATCCTCAATAAAAAACTATGCATATAGTAAATAAAAAGATTGCTGAGATGCTTATTGTCTGCTTGCCTTGTCATTTTGGTTATGGGAAAGCTCTTGTACCATGTGCAGGGGGTACCCCGTTGGCGGTTCTTAATGATATGCAAATACTTACAATGACAATAACTTGCATGGGCCTGAAGTTGAGTAGCATGAGGTGTGGCCCTCACATTCAAGGGACTTGAGATTGCCAACTTATACTTCGTCAAGCATATACTCCATAGTTTGTTCACTTTAACCTTAATCACTTCAAGATGCTTATGATAGGGGCAATGAGGGCTGAAAGCTAACAAGTACCATAATTTTTGGAAGATCTTTTTAAAACTTGAAATCCCTGCTTCCTTTATGAAAAGGCCTTTCTTCCACCACTATTGAGTCTCCACCTTCTACCTGTAGGCACCATTAAGAGAGCATAGTTGCCATTCTTAGTTTTATGTGTAGTGTCCCAAAGCTTATTGACTGATGCATATTGTGTTATTACTTTTTCTTGTGCTACTTGTTTCTAGTCACCCTTGTGAACTTTGAAGGTGTCATATGCATCTCTTTGCTACTCTATGAGGGACAAGCTGAGTCACTATGCTATGTTTTCTGTATGTGAAACAAACAAACGTTTTTCAATGCATGCTATTCATGATCTTTGTTTGTATCTTGTCATGTCGCAACAGTAGTTGCTCTGTCTTAATGTTAGAACTCCATTCTTCCATGTTCATGTGTAGAGTTCTTTGATCCCAGATTTCAATGCTTGCAAATGGTTAGATCTTTATTGTGAGGTTGCATGTGAACAATAAGTAAAACCATGATCATCTCCAACGTCAACATGCGGCAATTCCTCCAACAATTGTGGTACTTGACGACCGCAAAACACTTGAGCAAGCGACTACGACACGCGGGTCCAACTATCTACCAATAAACAGGTAATAGGATGTGTCCAAGTCTATATATGGCTGCAAGGGATATCACGGGTACGAAAATCTAGAGCAACGCAACACAGATAGCAATAGATCAACAGGAGGGAAGTAAATACTATAAATTTAAGATAGGCAGAAAAGGGGGAGATGCTCGCCTGAAAACATTGTCGAAGGTTCAACCGAAGATCGGGGCGAAGCTCACATCGACTCAACGGCCTTATCCGCGAAGAAGCAAAACACTAGGAGAAACACCGGATGCAATATTTAATACACGGCAGAAGATCGGCATGATGCATGTATGATGTATGGCATGGCAAGGTGCGATGCAATTAGGTCAAGATTAAGCGGAACCGGGGTCCCGACAATTGATTATATTGTTCAAGTTATTTAATTACCCCGCAAATTAAATGTTGTTATAACAAGGCAAGATAAGATACCGGTTCGCTACACAAGTTTTAAATGAGGCCGATATGAGACTAGATTTGCCCGCATATGGGCCCCATATTTAATTATTAGGTGAATCGGCGGAAGGCCCCCGAACCACATGACAAGATGCATGCAAGTATGACAATTCAATATGCAGCAATTTGTATTATATTATAAAATAGGGTCTCGGAAAGTGGTTCACACGTTGGGGGGGGGCTCGACGATCTTGGGGGTTCCGGGGTTCGGGGTCGGTCTCAGGGTTCGACGGATCTGGGGTTCGGGGCTCGGCGGAAGCGTTCTCGGATTCCGGGGTAGTAGATCTTGTCGCATCCGCGGGCTTTCTGCACGGATCTCCCTTCGGGGTCTCACAAGACACGGGTCTTGCCGCTTGTCGGTCTTGGCGTGCGGGGCGAAGAACTTGGCGCATCGGTTTTCTCGGCGTCCTCGGTTCCGAAGAAGATCTTGAGGGTCCAAGTGGCGATCTTGTCCCTTCGGTTAGGCGTCCTCGGCGTCGTAGTGGCGATGTCGAGCTCGGATGGCGCCGGGTGCTGCAGGCGGCGAGGTCGGGGGCGACGGACACGGCCATGAGAGTGGACAAAGTCTGGGGTCAAGGCCGGAGGTGAGGCGCGACGCAGCTCGGGTCGGCGAGACGGAAGGCAGGGGCGCTCCGCGCACGGCTGCATGCCACGGAGGAACGGCAAGCTGAGCGAGGCGAGCGCGCCGAGGAGGGCAGACGCGCTGCGGCATGAGAGCCATGGCTCGAGCGAGCTTGCCGGGAGGCGGGCTTGCAGAGCTCAGCCGGGCGACGGCGACCTGACAGCGGTCGAGCAGCTTGAGGAGAGGTGAGGCAGGCGGGACGGGCGGCTCTCGGGGCCGGGCGCCACGAGGGAGGTTGCGGCGGCGAAGGAGGAGCTGGGCGCGGGGCAGACGGGCGGTGGCGTCGAGGGGCGGTGCAGGCGGCGGGGTGCTCGGAGGCGGGGACGCGGCGGCGGCGGGTGGTGAAGCTCGACGCGGCCGTGTCGTGGTGGTATCACGGCATATGCCATGGGTAGGCTAAAGTTGGGGCCGATGGACGTGGAGGAATCCGGGGAGGGATGATGCAAACAAGACCGTTTTCATGTATAAAGAGAAATACAATGTATATTGGATTGAAGCTATCAAGTGGGGATAACACCTCCTTCTATACATCTAATCTCTTATAATCTTGCCATGCTTGTGGCTACAATCTTGCTCCTGGAGCTGTACCTCCTATCCTTCTATCTAGATCTCTCTTTGAGAGTGGAGGAAGAAGGAGAAGGGGAGCTCCTAGTGAGCAGACAGGGGAGGAGCCCTCCGGGGCCTCCCTTGGAACGATCCCCCTGGTGCTCCTTATAAAGGGGAGCCCAGGGGACAAGACTTGTTCTACACGTTTGGCATCTAGATGGCATATTCTGGGTATCTTCTAGAGATGCTCAGAATATGCCTTGGCATCTTTGGAGATGCCAGGCATATGCCCTAGCATCTTATTTGATGCCAAGAGCATATCCCTAGCATCTTGTTAGATGCCGAGGGCATATTCCATATGTCTTGTGCCAGTCTGAGCTGGCGGGCTCCCAAGACTGGCACGATACTTGTTGGTTTTGTCCTGGCTCGATGGTGCATTGTTGTAGATGTCGGGATACGTCTGGATGTCAATACGGGGGCGTACGGGATGATATAACTCGGCCCGAACGCCCCAGACGGAAAGAATTCGCGACCTTGGTCGATTCGCTGGCGTGAACGCCCAGCGCGTCGATTATACTGCCCAAATGAGGTATTACCTATGTCGGCTGCGAGGGCCCAAATTGAGTAGCCGATCCTCCAGGAGGTGGTTCAGATCCTCTCCAGGCCGCCCAAGTGGTAAGCCCGGTGGGCCACGGTGCCACCCACGGGCGGTCGAGATGGTAGGCGTCGGCGGTGCGGATTCCCCGCGGTGGGCCGAATCTGGCCCACCCGGGGGAAGTGGTTGAGGTGGCGCGGGCGCTGAGGTGCGGATTCCCCGCGGTGGGCCGAATCTGGCCCACCCGGGGGAAGTGGTTGAGGTGGCGCGGGAGCGTGGTCGGCAGGATGTGCCGGGGGCGACGTTTGGCGGGGATCTCGGCGGGAGTGACGCAGGGCGACGCCAGACACCGCGGGAGTAAGACCGGCCTGCGACGGGTAAGTGGGCCGAGTGAAGGTCAACTCGGCCCGACTATGATCAAGTTTGGGCGAGTGGAGGTTAATTCGCCCGATCATTGCTGTCCTAGGAGGAATAGCTGGATTAGGCCGAATTAGCTGTAATTCGGCCCAGTTCAGCTTTTTTCCTTTATCTTTTTCTGTTTATCTTTTGTATTCATATTGAATATCATTTTCTTACATATGTATCTTATTGACTTGCTTAATTCATCAACTCTGGGGTACCCGGGGGTACACCCCCGACATTAGTCCCCGAGGCCATGTGGGATTCGTAGAATCGTTCATGGGCTTTAAATCTAAATATCCCCAGAGTTGTTTTCTGACATACAACTTCTTCGTCATTTATTTCTTGGTTGCATAATCCATTTGGGCAAGTCTGTGACTTTGTCCTTCTTGGGCTCTGCTCATAACCTTTCTGGGCAGGGTGTTTGACTTCTGGCCTTCTTGGGCTCTGGTCATAACCCCTTTGGGTGAGTTTCTGGACTCCTGGCCCTCATGGCCACTGGTCATAACTACTTTGGGTAAGTTTCTAGACTTCTGGCCATCATAGGCACTGGTCATAACCCTTTTTGGTAAGTTTCTGGACTTCTGGTCATCATGGGCACTGGTCATAACCCCTTTGGGTAAGTTGTGAGTTCTGGCCTTCTTGGGCACTGCTCCTTTAACCCCATTGGGTAAGCTATGAGCTCTTGCCTTCTAGGGCTTTGCTCCTTTATCCTCTTCGGGTAAGTTATGAGTTCTGGCCTTCTTGGGCACTGCTCTTTTAACCTCTTCGGGTAAGTTATGAGTTCTGGCCTTCTTGGGCACTGCTCTTTTAACTCCATTGGGTAAGCTATGAGCTCTTGCCTTCTAGGGCTTTGCTCTTTTAACCTCTTCGGGTAAGTTGTGAGTTCTGGCCTTCTTGGGCACTGCTCTTTTAACCCCATTGGGTAAGCTATGAGCTCTTGCCTTCTAGGGCTTTGCTCTCTTAACCTCATTGGGTAAGTTGTGAGTTCTGGCCTTCTTGGGCACTGCTCTTTTAACCCCATTGGGTAAGCTATGAGCTCTTGCCTTCTAGGGCTTTGCTCTTTTAACCTCTTCGGGTAAGTTGTGAGTTCTGGCCTTCTTGGGCACTGCTCCTTTAACCCCATTGGGTAAGCTATGAGCTCTTGCCTTCTAGGGCTTTGCTCTCTTAACCTCATTGGGTAAGTTGTGAGTTCTGGCCTTCTTGGGCACTGCTCTTTTAACCCCATTGGGTAAGCTATGAGCTCTTGCCTTCTAGGGCTTTGCTATTTTAACCTCTTCGGGTAAGTTGTGAGTTCTGGCCTTCTTGGGCACTGCTCCTTTAACCCCATTGGGTAAGCTATGAGCTCTTGCCTTCTAGGGCTTTGCTCTCTTAACCTCATTGGGTAAGTTGTGAGTTCGGCCTTCTTGGGCACCGCTCTTTTAACCCCATTGGGTAAGCTATGAGCTCTTGCCTTCTAGGGCTTTGCTTTTAACCTCTTGAGTAAGTTGTGAGTTCGGCCTTCTTGGCACCGCCTTTAACCCCATTGGGTAAGCTATGAGCTCTTGCCTTCTAGGGCTTTGCTCTCTTAACCTCATTGGGTAAGTTGTGAGTTTTGGCCTTCTTGGGCACTGCTCTTTTAACCCCATTGGGTAAGCTATGAGCTCTTGCCTTCTAGGGCTTTGCTCTTTTAACCTCTTCGGGTAAGTTGTGAGTTCTGGCCTTCTTGGGCACTGCTCCTTTAACCCCATTGGGTAAGCTATGAGCTCTTGCCTTCTAGGGCTTTGCTCTCTTAACCTCATTGGGTAAGTTATTACCCGGGTCATCTGATCTCAAAGCCGAGTTACTTTATTTTAAAATTGAAACTATGTCTTAAATCTGAATTATCTGACTCAGATCCGAGTTATATGACTCAAATCCGAGTTAACTCATCCAAAATCCGAGTTACCTTACTCGATTTTGGCTTGCATCCCGAATCTGAGTTATATGACTCAAATCCGAGTTAACTCATCCTAAATCCGAGTTACTTTACTCAATTTTGGCTTGCATCCCGAATCTGAGTCTTCTGACTCAAATCCGAGTTAACTCATCCAAAATCCGAGTTACTTTACTCGATTTTGGCTTGCATCCCGAATCTGAGTCTTCTGGCTCAAATCCGAGTTAACTCATCCAAAATCCGAGTTACTTTACTCGATTTTGGCTTGCATCCCGAATCTGAGTCTTCTGACTCAAATCCGAGTTAACTCATCCAAAATCCGAGTTACTTTACTCAAAATTGACTTTACGTTTTAAGTCTGAATCATCTGACTCAGATCCGAGTTATATGACTCAAATCCGAGTTAACTCATCCAAAATCCGAGTTACCTTACTCGATTTTGGCTTGCATCCCGAATCTGAGTTATATGACTCAAATCCGAGTTAACTCATCCTAAATCCGAGTTACTTTACTCGATTTTGGCTTGCATCCCGAATCTGAGTCTTCTGACTCAAATCCGAGTTAACTCATCCAAAATCCGAGTTACTTTACTCAAAATTGACTTTACGTTTTAAGTCTGAATCATCTGACTCAAATCCGAGTTAACTCAACCAAAATCCGAGTTAACTCAACTCAACTCCGAGTTACTTTACTCAAAATTGACTTTATGTCTTAAGTCTGAGTCATCTGACTCAAATCCGAGTTAACCCAACCCAAATCCGAGTTAACTCAACTCAAATCCGAGTTACTTTGCTCGCTATGATATAGCTTGATTTGGAGTGATGACGATAATTTGTCTTTGATATGGATCCGAGATATAGATCCGAGATTAAGCTTTGGGATATGATAATGGGGCTAACCGCTGAGAGATCTGATTCGAGATGTAGATATGAGATATAGATTCGAGATATGATAAGCTGGCCAATAGTCACCCGAGATATGGGATAATCAGGCAAGATGGTGAGATATCACTCCGAGTCATAACATAACCTGGCAATCTGGTGAACTAAATAAAGCTTCGGCCTGAATCAGGGATATGATTAGTACGCCGAGTCTGAATACCAATCCGAATTATAATATACCCTGGCAAGCTGAATCAAATGTTAGTATGAATCAGAGACAATCTACTGAGCTGAGTTAAAGGTCAATTCAAAGCATAAACAAATTGACTTTAAGTTATTTTTGAATCAACAATAAGCTGGCTGGTAAGCTGAGTTTAGAGGACAATCCAAAGCATAAATAAACTAACTCAAAATCTACCTGAATCACAAATAAGATGATTCAACTTATGGCCGAGTTAACAGATAAGCCGGATGGTGAGCTGAGTTAATGGGTAATCCAAAACATAAACTAACTGACTCAAAATCTATCTGAATCACAAATAAGATGATTCAACTTATGGCCGAGTTAACAGATAAGCTGGCTTCAAACCAACATAAAGCTCTCTCAATCTAAAGGTGACCCTACGGATAAGTTGACTAGTCCCCGGGTTGAGTTATTCTCTCCCTGGGATGAAGGATTGAGTGTGGGTGGCTGAGTTACTTGGTACTTACGGATAAGTGTTTGGGTGAGTTTTGCTAGGTCATACCTGAGCTGCTGAGTTACTTGGTACTTACAGTAAGCTCGTAGTAGTGCTTGAGTCCTTCCAGCTGAATCTTACCAGCTTTGATGAGTTAGACTTGTTGATTCTCTGTGCTTACCTCTCTGTTCTCTGTTGACTTGGTGAAGCTGAATGAGCCCTATGAGGAAGAAGTTGATGAAGATGCTCCCGTCCGGATGGAAACCCAACCAACGCCACTAGGAGGCCCCACGGTGGGCGCCAAATGTCGTGGTGGTATCACGGCATATGCCATGGGTAGGCTAAAGTTGGGGCCGATGGACGTGGAGGAATCCGGGGAGGGATGATGCAGCGAAGACCGCACTCGTATGTATAAAGAGAAATACAATGTATATTGGATTGAAGCTATCAAGTGGGGATAACACCTCCTTCTATACATCTAATCTCTTATAATCTTGCCATGCTTGTGGCTACAATCTTGCTCCTGGAGCTGTACCTCCTATCCTTCTATCTAGATCTCTCTTTGAGAGTGGAGGAAGAAGGAGAAGGGGAGCTCCTAGTGAGCAGACAGGGGAGGAGCCCTCCGGGGCCTCCCTTGGAACGATCCCCCTGGTGCTCCTTATAAAGGGGAGCCCAGGGGACAAGACTTGTTCTACGTTTGGCATCTAGATGGCATATTCAGGTATCTTCTAGAGATGCTCAGAATATGCCTTGGCATCTTTGGAGATGCCAGGCATATGCCCTAGCATCTTATTTGATGCCAAGAGCATATCCCTAGCATCTTGTTAGATGCCGAGGACATATTCCATATGTCTTGTGCCATGCCGAGCGGGCTCCCAAGACCGGCACGATACTTGGTTTTGTCTGGCTCGATGGTGCATTGTTGTAGATGTCGGATACGCGGATGTCAATACGGGCGACGGATGATATAACTCGGCCGACGCCCAGACGAGCGCAATATTCGGGCTGACCTTGGTCGATTCGGCTGGCGTGGAACGGCCACAAGGCTGCTTATAGCCCCGAGGTATTACCTATGTCGACTGCGAGGCCCAAATTGAGTAGCCGATCCTCCTGTGAGGTGGCGCCAGATCCTCTCGGCCCAAGTGAAGCGATCCCGGTGGGCCACGGTGCCACCCGGCGAGTCGAGATGGCGGCGCGGGCCGAGGTGGATTCCAGCGGTCAATCTGGCCCACCCGGGGGAAGTGGTTGAGGTGGCGCGGGCGCTGAGGTGCGGATTCCCCGCGGTGGGCCGAATCTGGCCCACCCGGGGGAAGTGGTTGAGGTGGCGCGGGAGCGTGGTCGGCAGGATGTGCCGGGGGCGACGTTTGGCGGGGATCTCGGCGGGAGTGACGCGGGGCGACGCCAGACACCGCGGGAGTAAGACCGGCCTGCGACGGGTAAGTGGGCCGAGTGAAGGTCAACTCGGCCCGACTATGACTGCTATGCTGTTTGGGCCGAGTGGAGGTTAATTCGGCCCGACTGCTGTTTTGTCCTAGGAGGAATAGCTGGATTAGGCCGAATTAGCTGTAATTCGGCCCAGTTCAGCTTTTTTCCTTTATCTTTTTCTGTTTATCTTTTGTATTCATATTGAATATCATTTTCTTACATATGTATCTTATTGACTTGCTTAATTCATCAACTCTGGGGTACCCGGGGGTACACCCCGGACAAGCACATGCGGAAGGAGCGGCCATGAGCGAAAGGTGTGGAGCGGCGAGCTTCATGGGCTGGCTTGAGGCGAGGAGGGGGGTCCTGGCGGCGGCATGAGCGAGGCGGCGGGACGCGAGGTGGCGTGAGGGCGTGGGTGAGGCGGAGGAGCGCTGAAAGCAGGTCGGGTGGGGTTGCAGGCGTCGGGGCTCGGTGGGAGCAGAGCGGAGAGAAGGAAGAGGAAGGGAGAGGTGGGAGGCAGGCGGGGGGCCCAAGGTGGGTCCTGGTGACGGCCAGTTGACCAGGGGAAGGCTGGGCTGCTAGTGAGGACTAGAGGCGGGAGGCCGGGCGGGCAAAGTGGGTCGACGGGCGTGGTGGTTCAGGCTGTGAGGCGTGTGGGGGGCAGGGCTGGCGGTTGGGGCCCGCGCGGTGAGCTGGCTCGGTGGGGAGGAAAGAGGGAGAGAGAGAGGAGGGAAAAAGGGGAGTGGGTTAGCCTAGGTGGCAGCAGCCGATTGGCTGGAGGGAGGAGAAGGTGAGGTGGCGGATGGGGATAGGCCGAGGTGAGGTGGTTGGTGGGTAGGATAGGGTGGGTGGACTTAGGATTTAGAGGCTGGTTTGGTGGACCGATTTTTAAACTGGGGGTGGTCGTTCAGGTCGGGACGGCCCGTTCGACTGCCCCCGCTAAAATAATTATAATTTTTATTTGTTTTAATAACTCCGTTTGCAAACCGATAGCGTTCAACCAAAAATAATCCGGAGGCCGGGCTTTGATATTTGAATAGAGGTGGGGCGTTTTAGAAAACAAAACGGCTTTGCGAAAATAGTTTAATGCAAACCATGCATGATGATGACAATGCAATGCACAAATTCAACGCGATTTTCTAGTAGTGGTTTTGCGGGATGCCACAACCCAATGGTTTCCTTAGGGTATCCTATGAAGACGCATTTATCCGCTTTGGGTTCGAGCTTGTCCGGCATCAACTTCTTGACGTAAGCTTCGCATCCCCAAACTTTAAGAAACGACAACTTAGGTTTAGCACCAAACCACAGTTCATACGGTGTCGTCTCAACGGATTTAGATGGAGCCCTATTTAAAGTGAATGCAGCGGTTTCTAATGCATAACCCCAAAATGATAACGGCAAATCAGTAAGAGACATCATTGATCGGACCATATCTAATAGGGTTCGATTCCGGCGTTCAGACACACCATTGCGTTGTGGTGTTCCGGGTGGAGTGAGTTGTGAAACGATTCCACTTTCTTTAAGATGCGTGAGAAAATCATAACTCAAATATTCGCCCCCACGATCGGATCATAGAAACTTAATCTTTCTATTACGATGGTTCTCCACTTCATTCTGAAATTCCTTGAACTTTTCAAATGTTTCAGATTTATGTTTCATTAAATAGATATACCCATATCTACTTAAGTCATCGGTAAAAGTGAGAAAATAGCGATATCCACCGCGCGTCGAAACACTCATCGGTCCGCATACATCGGTATGTATGATTTCCAACAAGTCCGTTGCTCGCTCCATCATACCGGAGAACGGGGTTTTGATCATCTTGCCCATGAGGCATGGTTCGCATGTGTCAAATGATTCAAAATCAAGAGACTCCAAAAGTCCATCGAATGGAGTTTCTTCATGCGCTTTTACACCAATATGACCTAGACGACAAGGTCACAAATAAGTAGTATTATCACTATCTACTTTGCATCTCTTAGCCTCAATGTTATGGATGTGTGTTTCATCCCTTTCGAGATTTAGAAGAAATAAACCATTCACAAGAAGTGAATGACCATACCAGATGTTACTCATATAAATAGAACAACCATTATTCTCCGATTTAAATGAATAACCGCCTTGCAATAAACATGATCCTAAATAATGTTCATGCTCAACGCAAGCACATAATAACATTTATTAAGGTTTAAAACTAATCCCGAAGGTAAAACTAAGGAGAGCGTGTGGACGGCCATCAGATCAACTCTTGATCCGTTGCCAACGCGCATCGTGACCTCATCCCTCGCAGTCAGCCGTCTATTCCGTAGCTCCTGCTTCGAGTTGCAAATATTAGCAATCGAACCTATCAAATACCCGTGCACTACAACGAGGGCTAGTAAGGAAAACATCAATAACATGTATATCAAATATACCTTTGATGGTGCCAGCCTTCTTGTCCGCTAAGTACTTCTTGACAATTCGCCAAAGGACTGTCCTGCAATAGAAGCACTCAAAGGTCCCGCTTAGGACCGACTGAGCTTCTTCTCGCGGGGGCATTGCGCTTGCCGCCGCCTTCTTGAAGGGCTTCTTTGCTCCTTACCTTTCTTAAAGGAGGGCTTGTTGACCATCAACACATGATTATCCTTCTTGATGTCCACTTCCGCAGCCTTGACTTTGCGAAGAGCTCGGTGATCGATCTGGAACCAATCTGATTATGAGTCACTACAAAACTTTTGTAGCCGGGAGGGAGTGATTGCGAACCACATCAATCTTGAGCTCCTCCGAATCGTGCATTCCAGCTTGCTCAATGCTGAGTGTAGCCCGACATCTTTATGGCATGCTCACTAACGGAACTCCCTTCCTCCATCTTGCGCTTAAAGAACTTCTCGGAGATCTCATATCTCTCGAACGGGCTTGAGTCGAAACATGGTTTTCTCCTCGAGAATCTCAAAGGGCCCGGGA
This sequence comes from Avena longiglumis, assembly GCA_030063025.1. NCBI lineage: Eukaryota > Viridiplantae > Streptophyta > Magnoliopsida > Poales > Poaceae > Avena > Avena longiglumis. The sequence goes on along the minus strand of CP125973.1, from coordinate 75,804,040 downwards.
TAGGTTTCAAAACGATTTTGAAGCTCCGGTTCCATAGCAAACAACATGGTGCTCTTAATCACACCATAATCATCTTTGCGCGACTGATAGACAGCTTTCTCATCAGCCGGCGCATTTGCAGCAGGGGGGTCACCTAACGCTTTACCAAGGACATAGTCCTTTTGTCCGCCAGATAGAATGATTCTTAGATTGCGGAACCAATTGGTGAAGTTAGACCCATTGTTTATAAGCTTTTCCTTCTCAGCAAAAACGTTGAAGTTGAAGTTGGATTTGGCCATGTGATCTACAGTATTTGCAAGTACAATTTAGACTATGTTCATGATAAATAGTTCAACTTAATCAAATTACTAGATGAACTCCCACTAAATTCAACATCCCTCAAGTTGTTTAGTGAACACGGTCCAAATTCACCACACCTAATCCGATCATCACGAGAAGAGATGTGGTTTCAATGGTGGACAACAAAGTGTCGATCATATCATTCATATGACTCATGCTTAACCTTTCGGTTCTTGTGTTCCGAGGCCATGTCTCACATGCTAGGCTCCAAGCTAGACCCAAGTATTTCAGCGTGTGCAAAAAGCGGCTTGCACCCGTTGTATGTGAGCGAGAGTCTATAGCACCCGATCATCACGTGATGCTTGGACACGACGAACTTTCACAACGGTGCATACTTGGGGAGAACAGTTTTATCTTGATCTTTATGAGGAATCATCTTATAATGCTACCGTCACGATCTAAGCATAATAAGATACATAAAAGGATAAACATCACATGCATATAACTTTATGTGACATGGTATAGCCAATCTTCGCAATGATCTCCATCTTGTGCGTTCGCATGATCTCCATCACTCCACCATGATTGCCTCCACCACGAATAGCAACTACAACTATTGCTAACTACTTAGCGATAAAGTAAAGCTATTACATGGCGTATAAGAAGTTGACTCAGGTCATACACAATTATAAAGACAACCATATGGCTCCTACCGTTGTGTACTCATCGACATGGAAGTCGTGAAACATTACAAAACATGATCATCGCATACAATATACACATCACATCTTGGGCCATACCATATCACAAAACACTCCTGCAAAAACAAGTTAGACGCCTCTACTTTGTTGTTGCATGTTTTACGTGGCTTATGGGAGTAGATGCTAGGAATGATTCTTACCTACGGAAAGCCACAACGGTGATATTATGGTTGCCAAACTCCGGTGTTAATCCCATGACAACTATAGTGAGAGAAACTAACATCCACCAGCCGCATGTGTGGAACAAGCCACGTCAAGTGCGGAGCCGGTCTCGCGAACGACGTCGCGTAAGGTTGGCCTGGACCGCTTCAATCTCACTATCCCGCGTCATAAGAAGAACACAAACAAGAGGCTTGCAACATAAAACATCAACGCCCGCAACAACCATGTTGCGTTCTACTCGTGAAACACATCTACGCAGATCTAGCTCTGATACCACTGAAGGGTTTTCGCGGCATAGTAAATCAAAATTTTCTACGGAGCGAACAGAGGGAAAGCCAAGATCTAATCTAGGAGATGCAAACAACGAGAGATATTGGATTAGATCTTCATACCCTTGAAGATTCGCACAGCGAACGCTCGGGAACGTGGGTGATGTAGTCGTACTCGCTTCTCCTCCTCGCGATCCGATCCGATCTAGCACCACAAGTGGCGGTGCCGCCGTGAGATGCACACGTGCAGCACCTCGATGTCTCCTCCTTCCTCGGACCAGCTAGTATGATGGAGAGATAGATTGGATCTACAACACTACGGCGTGGTGTATATGGTGGAGAATTTCTCTGCAGGCTTCGCCACAAACAATGGGGGAGAGAAGGTAGCAAGGCAGCTAGGGCTTGGAGGAAGGTGTGTGGGGAGGCGCACCACCCTCTATATATAGGGGGCGCCAGCCCTGCCCCTCCTCCAAGCCTATCTCTAGTTTAAACAATTTAAACTCTCCTTATCTAGAAATCCTATCTCTAGTTTAAACGATTTAAACTCTCCCTTATCTAGAAATTCTATCCCAGATTTAAACGAGTCAAATCTCTCTAGAATCGGCTGGGCCCTATGGGGCCTTGCCCCTGGCCCAATGCACCAGGACACTCCCTCATAGGCCCATGCCCCTCCCGGAAGGTGGGGCCACGTTGGTCCCTTCCGAAGGTTCTAGAAGCTTCCGATAATACCGATTAACCGAACAATTCAACTCCAAAAACTGCACCGCCTTATATGAATCTTATTCTCCACCATTCCAACCTCTCGTGATATCCCGGATCCCATCCGAGACTCCAAACAAAATTCATAAAACAATTTTCCAATCTATCCTAGCGCCAAGACACGTTAAGTGTGTGACCTGGTTCGAGAATATGCGCATGATCTTCTATCAATAATCAACAGCGGGTGCAGGCACCCATATTGACTCCACACATTCATCGATGATCATATCGGATGAACCACGATGCCGGATTCAATCAATCCCATATATATATTCCCTTCGTCTCGCGATATTTTACTTGCTCGAGATTCGATCATGCATGGCCATACCTAGTTCAATCTCGTCACGTTAGTACTTTACTGCTCCGTAATCCGATATCACTTTGTTATTAACTCATTAACCACATGCTTGCAAGCGGTGTTGATATCGATTACCGAGTGGGGCCGAAGTATATCTCTCCGACTTGGGAGGGACAAATTCCATCTCGATACATACAACCCAACAGATACTTTCCGATCACCTGAGAGACACCTTTATGATCACCCTCTCATAGGATGACGTTTGATGACCTCAAAGCTTTCTTCCGTACGTGGAGTTGCATTATCTCATGGTCTAAGGAATACAATATTTGACATAGGAAAAGCTTCACAAAGACGAACACGACGACACGATCTAATTGCTCGGCTTTGTTTGGGTCTATCCACCATATCATTCTCCCAATGATATGAGCTCATTATCAATTGACAACTCATGTCTATGGTTAGGAAACCTTAACCATCATTGATCAATGAGCTAGTCCATAGAGGCGCACTAGGGACACGGTGTTGTTCACAAACCACACAAGTATTAAAGTTTCCGCTAATACAATTCTAGCATGGAATATAAACTTTATCATGAACAAGAATTATAATAATAACATCTTTATTATTGCCTCTAGGGCATAATTCCAATAGAACATTCATGGTCTGTGATGAGTCTTGGTGACCTTGTTCACATCAAAGGACAAATCAGGCCGCATAAGAGTTAGATACTACAAGACGCCAACAATACTCCGGTACCGAAAAACATCATCAAGACTACGTGGGGCTCGATCAGCACGAGAGAGCTTTTCTGTAGAAGACATAGGAGTGTTGAAATCCCGACATTGCTCCATATTCGCACGATGTAACAAATCCAGTGCATACTTGTGTTGAGTGAGAACCATCTCCTAGGACTGGTAAGTGGCCTCAATACCAAGGAAGTGAAGGGAATATGCCCTAAAGATAAATGTTAATAGAATATTTCAAAAAGTTTATGATTAATTTGTATATCATGCTATAACTATATTGATTGGGAAACGTCAATAGACGTGTAATGTACAAACAACCACTAGTTCCCAGTGAAACTCTAGTCCTGGTTCATTGGTCAACGGATGATCAAATGTTTCCTGATGATGTTGGTGCTTTGGCCCCAATTGACAATGGAGTCAATTTCATTAAAGAATCAGATGGTGAACATGCCCTATCTATAGCATCATATGTCGATCATGTCACAGAGTTCAGGTTACGATGATTAGGAAACATAGTGACTCTTTCCTTAGACCGTGAGACCATATCTAAGCACTATCTCCCGAGGTTACTCTAATGGCACATAACATCACTCGGTGGAACGATGATTATAAGGGTGTCATTGGATATCTAGAGGAACATGTTGAGGAGTATGCGTCAAGAGTGGGATTTCCATCTGAGTGATGGAAGATACCCTGGGCCCACTCGGCTAAGTTATATCCATACGTTGTGCAACGTGTGACTAGGTCACGGGGGATATTACTTATTAGATCGAGTAAAGAAGGTATTGTCGATAACGGGGTTGAACCCTGACATGGAGATGTCATTTGATCAAACGTTGAACAATATAGCATCGCCGAGACAAAAGGAATAAGACATAGTGTTTGCGGTTTAACGACAAATTTCGTGGAATGCACAGGTGGTCATCGTGGGCATCTAGGTCCTGTTGTTGATCATTGGTCAGAGAGAAGTCTTGACCATGTCTGGAGTCGAACTGTTGGGTAGCACTCTTAAGGGATTGATGAAGCTTAGAGATCGTTAATGGCTAGTTCGGAATCACTAAAGAAATGAGAAGAGAGTAACCAGAAAAGATCTAGGAAGATCTGAAGGTGTTCGGAGAAAGGATAAAGGAAAAAGAACCGAAAAGGGTTTTTAGATAAATGATGATTTAAATATATGTTTATTATATCTTAATTATGAATTAATATATATATAAATAAATATTTACCTAAGAAGGAACAGACGAAAAAGGCAAAAAAAAGGAAAAGCGGAAGGGCTATTTTGAATAGCCCAGGCGAGCAACATATAGTCCACAACGCCCAGGGCGGTAAAGCGCTAAGCGCCGCTGCGCACGCTGCTGGGCAAAGTTTTGAGTTTGTGTTGTGCAGGTCTACGCGTTGCTTGCGACACCTGTGTGACGTTTCCTTCCTCCTTCTGGTTCGATAACCTCGGTCTCTACTGAGGGAAGACTTGCTGTTGTGCTCATCACACCTTGCTCTTGGGGTTTCCAATGAAGTGCTCCACGTCAAGCACCATCAACAAGTTTTCTGGCGCCGTTGTCGGGGAACAAAGAAGAAGAAACTCCCACGTCAACCACGCTCCAGCCAACACAAGTTTTCTGGCACCGTTGCCGGGGAGGCTAAGGACGTCTTCACAAGGGGAGTCCTCCACTTCCTTTCTCTTTACTTTGTTTTAGTTTGCTTTGTTTCTTTTGCTTGGTTTTGTTTGCCTATTTTAAAAAAAACACAAAAAAATTAGTTCCTACTATAGTTGCTACCATGTCTGGTTTTGGACCAACCTTTATTTCCCCTATGGTAGAAATCTCCACTTTCAAGCAAAAAAGTTTTAAAGAAGCTTGGTCTAGAATCTCTGCTTTACAGAGGGAAACTGAGCCTAAGGTGAGCCTTTGCTTGGTTATTGATAGTTTCTACCACGGTATTGCTCTTCGTTATAGATATGCTTTGGATGTTGTGGCTGAGAAAGATTTTTTGCTATGTACTAAGGATGAAGCTTTTGATGCCATAAAGAAATTAATCATGATTTATGGTACACCTGGCAAGTCTGATTCCTCTTTCACAAATATTTTTGCTAGGTTGAACACACTTGAGACCAGTATTGATGCTATGAATAGTTGCTATCACACGCTTAGGGCTTACCATGATTATGTTCCCATAAACTCTGAGCCTTCAAAGTGGCTTCCCACAATCAAAGTCTCCATAAACACTACACTTGTTGATGCTCGCTGTGATATCATGTCTGAATTTTGCTTCATGCCTAAGATATTTATGATTCCTTGAGTCTTTGGGGACTTTCTGAAGAAGGAGAGGGAATCTCTCTTACTAATAATGCCACTTTATTTCCCATTAGAATATCTGAAGGTGTGTTAACAAAAATCTCACGTAAAATGGTGTCTACTGATTATCTTGTTATTGAATGTGTAGGCAAAGGACATATTACACTTGGAAGATCCCTATTGAAATACCTTGTAGCAGTAATAGATGTGGGAAAAGGCAATATGCATTTTTATCCTCCGGTAAGAAATCATATTTTCCCTAAATAAAATAAAAAGGTAAGAAAGGAAAGAACAAGAGAGATGCTTCTTCATTTGAAAATACTTGATTCTTCTAGCTTCTTGTGCCTAACTTAAAGGCGTTAAAGAAAAGTACTTGTTGGGAGATAATCCAAGAGTTTCCTTGATTTTTGGAAGTTATTACTTCAGTAATGACCTCTCCTTATCATTTTTGTTTGCTTTTTGTGCCAAGAATGACCTCTAATGAGAGGGAAGTAAGATTTTGGGAGTTGCTGCCCCGAAACAGATTTCTGTCCTATACCATAAACATTCGTGAGAAGTCTCTATAACTCGGATTGAGCTGATATTTTACGAATAAATCCCCCAGTATGTTAGATAACTTTTGTTAGTTCAACACTTTTTGATTTTAGCAACATAAGATGTTCGAAAAAAACGGTTTCTACCTGCTGGTCTGTTTTGACAGATTTCTGCCATTATTTGCATTTGCTTCTTATTGATTCCTTTTTGAGTTCTTTTTGGGAAATTGAGCTTTTTGAAGGAGTTACTACAGTAGCTTGTTGTTTTTAGTAAAAATACTTGCTGTTCCAAAGCTTTGCTATAGGTCTAATATCTTTTGAATAAACTAATGTTGCTAATGAAGATTGTGTGAAGTTTTATATGAAGGAAAAATTTCAGGTGTAGAGAGAGAATGATGCAATGAGATGAGGAATGGACAAAAGCTCAAGATTGGGGATGCCACCATGGTGTAATACCAAGAAATGTCCAAGAGGTACAAGCATCAAAGCTTGGGGATGCCCAAGGCATCCCCTTCTTCATCAATAAAAAGCTCAGGTCTGTCTAGACACTTCGTTTTTATTGTTTCATGCACAGTTGTGTTGTTCTTGGAGTGTCTTAGTTTTCATTTGCTTTGCTTAGTTGTTTAGTTTGCTAAAGTAGTTTGGACCCCCGTTCTCGTCGTGTTGTTTTGCAAATAAGTTGCTTGGTGTTGGAAAGGAGTAGTAAGTTCTTGGTTGAAGTGCAAGAGGAGCTTGCATTGACTGTGACTTAGACTTTAGCATGACATGCTAGGTGTTGTTTTGACCTTATGCTTAGTGATTATTGTTGTAGCATGTCTTGTTCCAAGTCATTGGGATTGCTTAGTGTGCCTTGAAGAAATTATGCGTTGTTTTAGCATGCAAAATAATAATATTGTGGTATTCTCCTTTAATGCTTTGTTTGGGTTGACTTGGCACGTGCTCACACCATGTTATGACTATGAAAAAGTCACCATAGCCTCTATGATCATTTAGTCCTTGACTTGTAGTACCACTTTATCCTTTGATTAGTAATGCTTTGTTGCTCTGCATGATTATGACCATTATTGCTCTCTTAGTTGGTTGCTCCCAGTCTTTTGCTAGCCTCTACTTGTATGAGTAAGCTCTACTCATGCTTCCAACTTCCAAGAAACCAAGTTATTCCAAAATGTCCACTATAAACTCCTATGCATGGTGTGTTACACCGTTCCAAGTATATTCTAGTTTTCAACTATCTTTCAATTAAAAACTATTTTGTTATGTGAAAACTTAGTGATTAAAGCTCTCACGAACTTGATGGCACACTTTATATTCTTTGCCCCTAATAAACTTGAACCATTGTGGTTCCATGTTATATATGCTTGCACTTATACGTTGGAATTAGCAGAACCGTGATGTCACGGGGAATGTTTTCAACATTGCACTTGTACTCTGTACTCAGTTGATATCATGCTCTTTTGTCTGTGGATGTCACCGGTGTGAAATAAAAAGGGAACTTGTAAGTCCATGGAGTTTGTATTCTATGTTAGAAAAACGCCTGGGCCGCTAGCCTAATCCATGCCTAATCATGGTGGAAACTTGCAGCATCACCATACTGAGCTATCTATGAAGCATCCTCAATAAAAAACTATGCATATAGTAAATAAAAAGATTGCTGAGATGCTTATTGTCTGCTTGCCTTGTCATTTTGGTTATGGGAAAGCTCTTGTACCATGTGCAGGGGGTACCCCGTTGGCGGTTCTTAATGATATGCAAATACTTACAATGACAATAACTTGCATGGGCCTGAAGTTGAGTAGCATGAGGTGTGGCCCTCACATTCAAGGGACTTGAGATTGCCAACTTATACTCACAAGCATATACTCCATAGTTTGTTCACTTTAACCTTAATCACTTCAAGATGCTTATGATAGGGGCAATGAGGGCTGAAAGCTAACAAGTACCATAATTTTTGGAAGCTCTTTTTAAAACCTGAAATCCCTGCTTCCTTTATGAAAAGGCCTTTCTTCCACCACTATTGAGTCTCCACCTTCTACCTGTAGGCACCATTAAGAGAGCATAGTTGCCATTCTTAGTTTTATGTGTAGTGTCCCAAAGCTTATTGACTGATGCATATTGTGTTATTACTTTTTCTTGTGCTACTTGTTTCTAGTCACCCTTGTGAACTTTGAAGGTGTCATATGCATCTCTTTGCTACTCTATGAGGGACAAGCTGAGTCACTATGCTATGTTTTCTGTATGTGAAACAAACAAACGTTTTTCAATGCATGCTATTCATGATCTTTGTTTGTATCTTGTCATGTCGCAACAGTAGTTGCTCTGTCTTAATGTTAGAACTCCATTCTTCCATGTTCATGTGTAGAGTTCTTTGATCCCAGATTTCAATGCTTGCAAATGGTTAGATCTTTATTGTGAGGTTGCATGTCACCTCAAAAATTATTCTTTTTATCACTTACCTACTCGAGGACGAGCAGGAGTTAAGCTTGGGGATGCTTGATATGTCGGAAACGTATCTATAATTTTTGATGTTCCATGCATGTTTAGTATCTACTTTGCTTTGCTTTGTCCACACTTTGGGGTGCTTTTTATATATTTTCTAGTACTAACATATTAACAAGTTGCCATAGTGCCAGTTGCCTGTTTTCTTCTTTTTTGGTTTCAGAAAAGCTAGTAAAGAAATATTATCGGAATTGGACGGGACAAACGTCAAAGTCAATAACTTTCCGTGGGGAACAAGAAGTCCAGAGGGGAGACGGAGAGGCGTGCCAGGGTGGCCACACCCTCCTAGGCACGGCCAGGGGTGGGCCCGCGCCTAGGAAGGGTGTAGGCCCCCTACCTGCTCGGCCTTCCCCTTCGCCTATAAGAAGCCCCCGATGCCTAAACCCTAAGCACCCGATCAAATCTCCACGAAACCGTCTATAGCCGCCTCCACCATCGTCCCTAGATCGGGGGGATCTGAAGTTCTTCCCGGCACCCTGCCGGAGGGGAGATCATCCCGTAGGCCTTCTCTCCGGTATGATGCGTGAGTAGTTCCACCTTGGACTATGGGTCCATGTAGTAGCTAGATGGTTGTATCTCCTCCTTTGTGCTTTCATGTATAGATCTTGTGATCTTCGTTCATGATCAAGGTCTAATCTATTTGTAATCATGCATGTTGTGTTTGTGGGGATCCGATGGATATTGAGATTATTATGTTGGTTTGATTAATTGTTCTGTCTTTATGATTCTATCATGTCTGTGTTATTTGTGATCTTGCATGCTCTCTGTTGTTAGTAGCTATCTTGGCCAAGTAGTTTCTAGTGACTCCAAGAGGGGGTATTTATGCTCGATAGTGGGTTCATGCCTCTAGTTTCCAAGGGAAGTGACAGAAATCTCTTCGGTTGTAGATGTGTTGTTGCTACTAGGTAGAAAATAACAGTCTCTTGTTCATGGAACATGTGGACTGTTTACCTTACACACTTTGCTTAAAGAAGTTGTATGTTGCTAATAACTTAATACTAGAGGGGGTTCGAATGATAACCTGAAGGTGGACTTCTAGTCATAGATGCAATTGGATGGCGGTCTATGTATCTTGTTGTATTGCCCAATCGAATCTCACAGGATCTTTTTGACTAGTAATTGCATTGTTATGCCTTGTTCAGTTCCTGTCAATTGCCCTGCTGTAATTTGTTTACCCTTCATGCCATGTTGTTTATCTAAGGAGAACACCTCTAGTGAACTATGGACCCGGTACAATTTTTACCATTGATACATCCTCCACTGTTACTTGTTACTTGCTACAAACCATTGCCTTCCACACCATACGTTTAATCCTTTGTTACAACAAACCGGTGAGCTTGACAACCTCACTGATTCGTTGAGGCAAAGCCTTGAGTTTGTGTTGTGCAGGTCTCCGCGTTGCTTGCAACACCTGTGTGACATTTTATTCCTCCTTCTAGTTCGATAACCTCGGTCTCTACTGAGGGAAGACTTCCTGTTGTGCTAATCACACCTTGCTCTTGGGGTTTCCAACGAAGTGCTCCACGCCAAGCACCATCAACACCGCACGCCGCCGTCGATTGAGGCCGCCAAGTCGATTCCTCCTGCGCAGAAGGAAGCCACCGCCCACTGGCCCCATTTCCGACCTAGCTCGCAACGGAGATAGTGGCCATGGATAAAATAAAAATGGTTCTCCACTCCATTGATTTTACGAACAAGGTATCATAATAGAACAATGAATTAAACCCGAATATACTATTTTACTTATGCTATCTTCGCAGGCCGCCTCATCATCGTCATTGTCCGCCTCATCCTCGTCGGAATTGATCTCAACGATCCCGGTATTTTTCACCTCCCTCGGGAGCTCTTTGCATCGCGCGTCGTCAATGACGTTGTAGATCATGCGCCCAGGATTGGCCCAGAATCACGCCCTCCCTTCGAGGTTGCGGAGATCGGGGTGGAGCTCCCACCCGTGAACAATGCAGAGGGCAAGCACCGCCCTTTTCTCCTTCTTGAAACACTTACGCCAATAGGATCTCATCGACGAGTACCGAGCCATAGCCTTCTTCCACTCTGGCATTTTGCGGTGGCACTCCTTGATTTCACTAGCCAACTCGGCACCCCTCGAAAGCGGCCCCACGGACACCCCAGCGTAGCTGAGTTCTTAGTCGGCCGGTAGCGTGGCGCCCGACGGGGCTAGGATATCGTAGTGTGCGAACATCACTGCCTTGTAGAAGTTCAGAGTGGGTCTTGCCATGGCGGCGGGAGGAGAGAGTGCGGAGGCTGGGGATGAACCGGCCGTCGAAGGGGATATATAGATGGGGACGATGAAGCGATGGTGGAATCAAAACCGATATTCGATTTTACGGGCCCACACGGACAGAAAACACGTTATTCTCGGCCGACCTTTTAAAGGTTATGCTAGATATTCTCTAAGTTTATGAATCAGCCGCACAACACGATCCTAAACAACCTTAACTAAAGAAACAAACATCACATGGACGAAGACCGCCACAAGCCTTGGACCAAAACCATTTGCACGAGTATAGGAACCAACTCTTCGAGCAACCAAGCCAAGCTCCCGATGACAACAGAGGTGACTCCACCCAGGACATATGAGAAGTTCCATGGGGGCTGGAAGGGCACAAACGAGGGGAGCAACGCGAGCAGGGTTACCGAAGAACCATGACCAAACCACTCGACCGCCGATGATGGTCCGACAGGAGGTGGAAACCACATCACCTACGGAACCACCGCCCGCACCAGATGACGACCATCCGTAATCATTAGCAAATAAAAGAACGACCTCGAATCCTCTTCGAGGAAGACGACCAAGCCACATGACAGGGGGGCACGACAAGAGAAAGTAGCAGGGGTCCTCCACAAGCACCTCACCACCCACCAAACGCACAACTAGTGCGCACGACGCCCTAGCTCTGACCATGCCAACACCTAGCCGGCAACTACCGCCCGCATCAAAAGATAGTCTGCCGGAGGTAGACTTCCAGCCAACTGAGCCAACGACCCTCAAGGGCGAGTAGGAGGAGGACCATCACCAGATCAGCAGTGTGAGATCAAGATCTAGCCCGCCAAGGCCCAGATCTGGCCTACCTGGGACGAACACCTGACACGCTCCAGTGGCCACCCAGAGCGCACGCTCGTCGCTCAACAACATGTCATCCCTAGGCACCGTCACCCGAGCCATTGCTGACGACCCCTCAGGCAGCAGCGATGCGAGAGAGGGAGGGAAACGACGTCTCTAGTGGCGGCGGCTAGGGTTCCCCGTGTCGCCGGAGGAGGAAGACGCGGTAGAGGTTCCATATTACCGTCTGACTAATATTTATTTTATTTTGACGGTTATTTTTCACATGCATTCTTCCCATTGGGAAATAGAAACTCACACACACACACACACACACACACACACACACACACACACACACACACACACACACACACACACACATATATATATATATATATATTTGTATCTTTTCGAAAAGGGGAAACCACGGTCTATGTGTTGACTGATGTAATCATGCCTGTGGTCAACATTTTCAATCTGTATAATTGTATATGTAGTGAACGGGCAAGAATAACATCAAGTATTTGTACTACATGTGTTTATTTAATATTTACACTTAACATAGCATAAGCAAAGAACAATTGTTTTTGACGAACAAAAACTATTGTCAATATAGTGCATCGGAGAGACTATAAAATTCCATATGCATCTTATATTTTTTAGTAAAGAAACTATATATAACTTAATATAGTAAGCAAGGGCAACATGTTTCACAAAATATGATACCACTCTTGGTATTCTCTCCTCCCAAAATATAAGGCGCATTTGACAATTTATGATTTTTTTTGCGGAAAAAGATCCGGATCTATTTCATGAGTTCACAAGAGTACAAAACACCCAAACATAATACAAATTACATCGAGGTGCTTGGACCACCTAACAACCACTATTGCCGCCAGAACAAGCCGCCGACGAGCCGTTGTCGCCGCTCCCTTACCGAAGCCGGCCTGACGTTGTTGATGACAACCGGGAAGTCTTCGTGCACGTGCCCCTAAGGACCAACGCCCTAGAGCTGAAGCAGTCGCCATTGAACCCTTAAATTGATCCGAAACTTGTAACACTAAATCTAGAACACACGTAGACCGGACGAGATCCACCACTCCATGGAAGCGGTGACCAGATGAATCCCTGTCCTCCTCAACGCCAGCGGCAAGATCATCGCAGACGAGGTGGAAGAGGAGATGGGTATACATTATTCTTGTCCCGATCAACGTCATCATAGCCACCATAGCGTCGATGTCGGTTGGCCAAACTCTAACTTTAGGGACCTTCTACAACGCCGCGCGCAGGTCCGAGGTCCCCACCCCCTCCCGTCGCCAGAGCGACAAGCAGAGGAGGCGGGGACCCGTCGATTCCCAAACGTAGACAACGAGGACAACGTAGATTGCGGCGGCTGCTAAGGTTTCACCCTAGCAGCCGCCTCTCTTTTCCTTAGGGGAGGAGGACTCTCAGGTAGAACCAACAGTTACAATTTATGATTTTCGACTACAACTTTGGCTATGAATTCCACTAGTTGAGTGACGATAAAGAAGCATATGGATATTTGAATTGAGAGTATTTTGTAAGATCAATACAAAAGTACGATTCATACACATGCCATTCATATATAGTTTACTGTACGCGTCAAATTCGTGGATTAGAAACTGTACGCAATCAAACGCACGCATTGAGTTAAAAAAAATAGTACTCCCTCCATTGCAAAATAGATGTCAGATTTATCAAAATTTAAATGATTTAGACACTATTTAGTATATAGATTTATTCAAATTTTAGAAAATTTGAGACATCTATTTTAAGACGGAGGGAGTATTTTAATCGACACTTATCATGAATCGGAAGGAATAGTACTCCTTCTGTTTCAAAATACAAGATACTTTAGCTTTGCGAAGAAAATGTATCTAGACTTTTTTTAGTATGTAGGTTCACTCATGTTTAAAGTGAATCTATATACTAAAAAAAGTCTAGATTCATTCTTTTACAAACCTAAAACATCTTATATTTTAAAACGTAGGAAGTAGATTGGTAGTAGTGTGCAAATGCAATGCATGAAAAATAAATCTCCACGTGGGAGAGTCAGTCGACAGGTAAAAAAAATCGCTGTTTCAACGGTCGTAGGTACCACATTTGTTTCCTATTAATCACTAAATTAATCATTTTTAATCTTTCGAGTAGTTGTCGTGTGCTAAATAATGACATTTGTGACACTAATTCAAAATTTAACTAATTTATTTAAATTGTAACATTTCCAGGTGACGCGGCCATGGGAGATCCCAGTAACTTCTGGTCCGAGAATCCCATCCCATTTTCTTTTTACCCGCTGTGGCCTGTGGGCTTTCCGGTGGACACACGGTTGAACGCGCTCTGCTCTGCTTTGCGATCGACGGCGGTACCAAAACCAAACGCAACTACGCGCGTCTCAGATGTCTCCTCCTCCACTACCTCCATCCCTCGTCTCGGTAGCTAGTGCCGCCTCTTTTCTCCAAGTCGCGATCCGCCCCCTCCGCTTTTACCGGCTGCCGCATACGTGCCCATCCAAAGCTCACCGTCGTCGTCTCGTCGACGGCGCCACACCCCCGGCACGGCACATCCTGCCACGACGCCGCCGAGGCCATATTCCTCACTCCTCCCGGACAGCGACCGCCGGAGACCACGACCGCCTCATCAGAAAAAAAGAAGAAAAGGCAGAAACAATATCGAAAGCCACAGCGCTGCCGAGCGCCGAGCTCTCCCTCTCTATGTCCACACTGTTGCTCTTTTCTTTCCTCGCAGTTGCTGCTTTTGCTTTCGTCACAGTTCGTGTATGTGTGGCCATGGGAAGAGGCTGGGACAGGAAGAAATTCCTGAGAGGGACACGATCACACACGGATGTGAAATGTGTGGGCTTCTTGGTCCTCAGCCAGCATTGTCGATACTCGACAGGAACAGATTCTTCAGAAACAAGAAGAAGAGGTAGTATGAGATATGTGGGCATCACCAATTCACCATGATTCACGCACGGTGCAGAGTTTTCGAACGGGAAACCCATCAAGTGTTTTTACAAACTCGATAAAAATAGAATGCCTGAAAATGGTGGGGTATTTCCTTCTGAAACTGATGGTGTACTGGCGTTGGCAAAGCTCATGGGTCAAAGCAGATCGCTTTCCCTTTCCTAGAGTGATGAGGAACAGCAGAGGGCCAGAGTGGCTGGCAATCTCTTGGCATCGAAATGCGCACCTCCCTCTTGCTGCATTGCGGCCGTTGATGGCTACATCTGTCTATATCGTTCTTCATCATCTCTCAACGCCCACAGCTTCTGCCAGACTACCACGGCCGAATATTCAGTTTGGTTTTAGCTTTCCACCTTCCTTCCGATACTAATTAGTCAAGCGCATGCACGGTTATACCTATTTTTTTCCTTCTTCTTCTTTCCAGAGCAGCGAGATATACCATAAGGTACTTAATATAATTCCAGTTTCCATGATTCCAGATGAATCCATACTTCACCTTTTGCAATTGTGGACGCACACACCACCACCATTAACTATATTGCCTTTTTTAATCATGGACACCAAAGTTCCACTTAAATAACTCCCATTTGGACACCTCAGCACCGTCAAAAAGGAGACGGCCAGAATAGATGCTTTCTTCTCCTCCTCCATGCAAAAAAAAAACGCATATTATATCTCCTACACAGCAGCTCAACTTTGTGACAAAACAAAACTTCCCCTCCTTTGCACAAGGGAACGAAAGCGGTGGCCTTTCTTTTCTAGCATTTGGGCGCGATAAAGGCAGCCACTATGCACGACTAATCAATCAGATCGTACCCATGGTCCGGCCGGTTGCCTGCACCACCACAACACTCCGGGGGAGGGGAAAAGAATCTTTGGCGATCGAGAAGAACTCCACCGGAGGAATTCTTCCTGATCATGTACTATTTTTAATTTGGTTTGTTCTTCCGCCGTCGCCCTCGGGTGGGAATCTATCTCCACTTTGGCTTGCGTGAGTACCTAGTGAAACTTGGTTTTGACGACGGTAAAATGAAAATGATATTGCAACAACAGAAAGGGAGACCGATCGAATTATCGAAACCGTACATTCTTTTGCTACAAATTTGTATGTGGTAGTATAGGATACATATGGTTGTGTGGCAGCATGTCGTTGAATTGCCGCACCATCCGTCACCATATCAACGATCGGTGTGGCGTGAACCTTTTTTTCATGTAGACTTGCTAGCTCAAAGTAGCATTTGCAAACGTGCATGCTTTAACAACTCATCATAAAACCCAAAGGCTTGACTAACTCACATATCTATGTAAAATTTCTAGTGTAAATTGTAAAATATTCCGCCACCAAAAGATATTTCCAAAAGCACCTCTAGAGGCAGTTGCTTCCATCAAAATCTCACCTATACACAGCTCATGATGAGCAACAAAAGAAGAGGAAAGAACCATCACCACTACCACCTCCCCTAGGTTCAGTTCCAAGCAACTTTACCTCCTGCTCAAATGCTTCCTCAGAAAAAGAAGACAAGCCTCAAAGGGTGTGTTTTGTCCACATGTAAAGCCACCTCACCTAGTCACAGAACCAACTAATTAGTTAAAACACATATGCCCAACCAAACCTCCACTAACCTCTCTATAGTTGTTCTCTATTATACACCTTTCCCTTGTTAAACTAGTGCAGGGGGTATAAAATCTCCCCAGACCCTCCCCCACAAGGCTCCCCCACTTTCCCCTCTCCCCCGGCTGCCAATTCCTCCAACGTCTCTCATGGCGGCAGAGCCTGTAGAGTACCAGGTGATTACATTCGTTCTACTGATTTCCTTTTCTGTGTAATACAGTTTTTATGGTAGCAATTCTTCAGGTCATGAGTCATGACCATGTTCATGTGGTTAACCAGTCACTGATTTTTTTTAGGTTGGATTAGTAATTAGTTATGTGGATTGGCTTCATGAATCATTGTAGTATGTGTATTTTCTGATGTAGTACAGTGAGCTGAAGGCTATGAATGAAGTGTTCTGATGATGATTTTGTTTGTCCTGGTATAGGTTCTGGTGCTGAGGGTGTCTATCCATTGCGAAGGATGCAAGAAGAAGGTGAAGAAAGTGCTTCGACATGTTGACGGTACGCCTCACTTGATCAATATCATGTTGGAAACTTGTACCTTGGATTGAATCATGTACATGCCCTGATAAGTTCATCTGCATGTGCATCTCTATGCAAGCATGGGTACAACCTGACCATCCAACATACTGACAGAAATTCTTCGTTCATTTGATCATCTTACAGGCGTGTTCAGATGCGACATCGACGGCCGGAGAAACAGGGTCACGGTAACAGCCTCTAAAAATATCGACGCCGGTATGCTCGTCGCGAGGCTGCGGAAGTCCGGCAAACTAGCCGAGCCATGGCCTGAGGAACCGAAGCAAGAGCAGGAACAACCTGCAGAGAGCCAGAACCAAGACGCCAAGAACCAAGCCGACGATGCCAGCAAGCCTAACGAAGCCGCCGAGAAGCCCCCTACCGACGCCGCCGCAGAGCCGAGCAACGCCCAGACTCCGGCGCCAGATCCCGAGAAGACTGCCGAAGAGACCCCACCGCCGGCTCAAGAAAAGAAAGAGGCTGACGAGACCAAGACAGAGACAGCACAGCAGCAACAACAACCCAACGAGGCGACGGGGAAAGCCAAGCAGCCGCAGCAGCAGCATGATGGTGTTCATGAGAAGCCGATCGACGCCAAGGTGACAATGGTGTTCGACGACGTCCGCGGCAGAGGTGTCTACGGCTACGGGAGCCAATACCAGCAGTACGTGCCAGCCACGCGGCAGCCGCCGGTGCACGTCATGAGCTACAACCAGGCGCGGCCGATGGCGAGCTCCTCCTACTACGCCGCCGCACCGATGCCGACGCCGGCGCCTGCAGCCCCGATGCCGATGCCGATGCCGATGTCGAGGCCCGGGCCGCCGCAGGGAGGCTACATAGACGAGTACGCGCCTCCGAATTACTACGGAGGTCGGCCGGCGCCACCGTCGTACGAGCAATACAGCTACTACCCCGATCCCCAGCCGTCGCCGTACCGGCATCAGCGTTCTGCAGCCGACGACTACTACTACGGAGCGCCGTCGCTGCCGCCGCAGAGGAGCGCCTTCTCGCCGCCGCGGGAGGCCTACGGCGACATGTTCAATGACGAGAATGCCAATTCTTGCAGCGTGATGTGAAGCAGGGGGGTCGATCAGTCAATGTCTCGGCAGGTTTAGCTAGTTTACTATTCGTTAACTCATGGTTACTCCACCTGTTAGGCAAGAGTTAGTGGTAGTAACCGATGTATTAGTATTGCTCGCTCAGGTTCTAAGCATACCTACTAGCTAGAATAAAACGAGCTGAGCTTGATGCACGAAGGGAAGAAATGGGAGGGGGTTAATGGCACAGCTCTGATCGATGTTCATTGGAGCAATTTTGTAATATATGTGGTATGGTTAAACATGGGATGAACATCTTTGTCGTGATTGTTGTGAAAATTGACAAAAAAGTTCAAATTCAGAATATATATAAAAGTAAATGGGAGCTTTGAGCTTTGTAGTATCCTGATATGTACCGTAGTATATATCTTATGGTTCTATTATCCCTATTGCTACAAATAAATACTGGTCGTGATTTCATGATGATAACTTAATTAGGTAGTAGTATCTTATACTTCTCGGGTATCTCTAGTATCCCAATACAAAGTCGATACTATATGTTCTCACTGTGGCCTATGCTAAAAAAAATAAGCATCTCATCCCGATACAAAGTAGATACTATACAATTTTGGAAAAAAGAATAGATATGTGTGTACCACCAATTCACCATGATTCATGCATGTCATGAAAAAATAGCGCCATATAGCGTATTTAGAGAGTCCACGCGTAAAATACAAATTTTCTCGTTATGGCACTATTTTGAATAGGATGATATATTGCGCTAAAACATTACAAAATTAACGCTATTTCAAATATAACACACTATTTTTTCATTGATGTATGTGGAGTAAGCGAGCATACGATGAGCGTGTGGAGTAAGTGAACATATAATGCAAATCTTAATTATTAAACATAACTAATCGTGCTAAAACATCATTGATATATTTTACTATGTCCTTTATTCTTGCTGAAATCCTTTATTTTCATTTCATTTTGAAATGCTATTTTAAAATATAGCACGCTATAGCGTGCATAATGTATGGAGAAGGCCACGCTAAAATAAATGACACGCTATTTTTTCATATAATAGGAATGCTACATTTATATAGTCAACTTCTATGAAGGATGTAAAATATGCTCAAAATTCATAGTGCTCGCCTCGATTTCGTAATATAAGGCATTATTACAACTAATATACTTATATACTCATATATTGGTTGTAATAACATCTTATATTATGGGACAGATGGGAGTAATATTTATATTTAATGCATTTAAGTTAATTTTCTATTATGTACATAATTTATAGTATTTTAAAAATAAAATACCATAGTATCATGATACTATGATCTGATACTACAATGTGGTACTACGAACATACCATAGTTTCGTTGTTTTTGTACTATGGGCGATGCGAGCAACCCGCCTTGTCTACCCTAGCATCACATATGGATGTCACATTGGTCCCTTCCCTATGTTGCAAGCCCCTCCCCACCGGATCCTATTTCTGGTGGCCCTTGTAATCGCCAAACCGGATCCATTTAGTGGCTCTGATGGTTGTGTGGTTCTTGGGAACAGGGAAACCCCCTTGACCAGCGGTGGAAACCACGATGAAGATGTTCTGTCGCACTTCTCACTCCTTGGACGCTTCGTTAGGCTCCCTCCCCCTCCCTTGTCGCAGCCCACATATTATTATGTGAAAACCCTAGGTGTTGGTCCCCTCCTTGGACGTGCCATATGGAGATTATGGGGGTGGTTGACGAGTAGTTTTGTGGTCAATGGAAGTTGGTGATTGTTCAAATGGTCAGGATCAAGATTTCCCGTGGCGGGTCTGGAAGTTCCCGACTCTTTGGGGTACCTCTCGACCATGTGGCCCCAACTTGCTGGCGATTCGACACCACCGATCCTAGGCTAGAAGTATTAGGGACCCCGTATATGCCTGCAACGGAATACCAGTACGTGGTGGCGAGAGTCTGATGCATCAGTAAGTTATGATTTGTTGTGTTGGTATTGTTCCAGCGTTCTTTAGCTTTCAGCGTGTTGTTGTGTGGTTGAGTTGTGGACGACGATAGTGTCAGTGTAGAATTCTACTAGTGCAGTACGCTTTCTTGATGCCTTGTTCGCGACATCTCAGTAGACATTGCGCTTGTGGGTTCTTGGGTGAACCTTTATGATTACCAATGGTGCTGCTTCCTTCAAGCTAGGGAGAAAGGTAAGTGGCCCTCTTTGGAGGCGGAAACAAAGGGCTTGTTCACCGTGTTTGGCTAAATCGGGAGTGGGCAAGGGTATGATCTTCCTTTGGCCGTGCCACCTACCATGGTTGCAAGCACGAAGCATAAACCCGCATATAGGTGTTTAAAAGTCAATCTAATGTATTTTATTTAAGATCAGAGTATGTTTGATTTTTGATACACCTATATGCAGGCTCGCAGGAATGTCTGCTTTGCAACCCTACCTCCTACAAAGATCCCACGCTTCCTTGTTGTTGTTTGTTATTGCGGAAGACGCTGGGTCTCGACATTTCAAGGGGGTTTCTTTGTTTCCTTATTTACCTATTAATTGTTTGTTACTCCCTCTGTTTTAAAATATAAGATGTTTTAGCTTTGTGAAACAATGTATCTAGACATATTTTAGTATGTAGGTTCACTCAGGTTTGAAGTGAATCTAAACACTAAAAGAAGTTTAGATATATTTTCTTCATAAACCTAAAACATCTTATATTTTAAAATGGAGGGAGTAGTTGTTTTGAACATGTTGTATCTTCCGTTTACTTCTGTCTAAAGAAAATTTTGTCCATCAACGTCGTAAAAATCTGTTCGCCAATTAACATCTAACAAACTCCTCACCACTCAAACATTGTGTTTACATATGCAATTAATCTACCCCAATATGCATACTTCAGAAGTGTGGTTCAATCTAAAATTCAGCAGTCAAAGACTATCAGTTCCAACGTAAAGGCTCCTTGGCAGTGCTCAAAAGACTTAAAAGAGCTGGCGCTGTTCTTTTCTCTTTTGTTACAGTTGTGCTTGGGTTATGGTGCATTGACTGACCAGAAACTGAACACATATTGCACCCATCCAGAACTAAAGACAGAGGGTGCTTTAATTTTGCAGAGGTCAGCTGCACTGAGACATCTTATCCTGACGCAGAAAAAAACGAGACATGGTGCCTAATTAACCACTCTGGGATTAGGACGAGGAGACACCAATGATGGGCTCCAAATTAGTGGGCGATTAGTTAACTGACCCCGACGGCGATGTGTGCTCGTCTTATGCGGTGCATCACGATCCCCATGAAAGCGAACGCACCTGTCTCTGTCTCTTTAGACCAAAGCAAAGCTGCCGGCATGGAAGTTGACGCCACAGTCTGCCGTTTAGGTAGCAGCGACTACTAATTAAGCATATTAGCGTACTCCTACTGGTAAGAGTAGTGGTGAGTAATCTGCAACACCTAGGTGTTCTCGTTTGGCGAGTGGTTCAGGCCCCCCCGCCCATGTCTGGGATGTGCCGTACCGGAATGGCGAAAAATCTAGGTAGATATCTCTTCGCTAGGATCAGGATGCATCATGAGTCAACTCGGGGGATTAACAAACGAGCATCGGAACTGAACATTTGTATCTAGGAAGAATGTGAGATGGAGGAGTAGGGAGTACTTGCAGTACCGAGGTATAAGTACATGCATGTATGATGTATCTTTCTGAGTTCGTGTGCCTTCTTGCATCTGAAGTTTTGCACCGGAAACAACAACGGCTAGGTAGCTAGGTTTCTTGCTATACGCGCACAATCTATGGGGGAATACAATATGCTAGCAGGAGCACTTTGCTGTTCTGATGAGCAACTAAGAATGCATGTACCATTGTAGATGCAAATTAAGAGGGCCTGCACAACCTTATCCACAAGCAACAAAAAAAAGGCTTTAGCTGAGGATAATAATGCCATATGTAAGAAATCACTCCCACCCATATGAATCTCGGACTGACCACACCCAGTAACAATCCAGAATCAGGAAAGGTTCTCTGAAGCCTAGGGACGATGAATTGCTTAACCCGTAAACCGGGTCAAGAACCGGTGAGCATAGGAAGAAGGACAGTGCCACATCGGAACTGGAAATAGCAAGACAACGAGTGTATCCACGGGCCTTACGGGGGTCCCATTTCAACGTTGCTAGGCCCATGGCATTGGACATGGTACGATGGTTTGGATCTGGCGGTGGCACGGCCTGAAGCAAAGCACGGGCTATATTTGCGATTGGGCTTCAGAAAAAGGCTTATCGATTGATTGAGCTAGGCTTGTTTTATCGCTCCTATGGACGCTCGGAGCTTCTAAATCGGCCAAATTTGGTATGGCCCATTAAGGATGAGCTTATACTATGTTAAAACTTAAAATTTATATTATTTTATAAAATAAATTATATAACGTGCATTATAAAAATATCACATATGTCAAAACTAGGCGGTGTAAACGAATAGGATAATTTTCACACGTATTTTTTTTGAATCCGTTTAACAAAATCCATATCTGTCTTGAAGGGGGATAAGAATATTTAGTTCTGAGCCTGACACCTAGATACGATATAGGATATGGTATGGTATGGCAAATAACAAATACGGATATATGTATCCAAAAAGTATATAGGATTAACTTATATTTATCCATATAATCCTATTTTTATCCAAAAGTCAAAGGTAATAGAGCTCATTGCAAACCAACGTGTGGATGGATGACTAGGAGGGTGGTCGTACCCTTAATCCACCAGAGTTCAAACCCCAGGTTTAACACTGCGTGTTGTATAAAAGGCGGGATGTTGTTTCAGTGGGAGGCGACGTTTCCGTCGACAGCGAGACGCCCATGGTGACTTCGTCAATCTTAAGAACCGATCCGTCGACTCAGTCTTCTGAAGGTGCTTATAGGGATAGGGTGTGCGTGTGGTTGCGTTTATATGGGTGAATGCATATACGTGTTGTGAGCGTCTACTATTATACTGTGTTTCTTAAAAAAAGATAATAAAGTCATTTAGTAGTTAGTGAGTCACCAAGTTTTTGCTCGTCAAACAATAGCTCACCTACATAGTCGCTATATCGAATATGTATTATCCTAACCCCTGTGTTTGCGTATTGCATCGATATGGACCTAATTTGTTGAATATGTTATATTTATTCAATGTTATATTTATTTATGGTTGTGAGGATAAATGATATGAATATGAATAAATGATTTTATATGTATATGAATAAGTAATTATGTGTATCTATACAAATGTTCACCGTATTAAAAAAAGTTCAAAAAGGAGGAAATGCACATGCCTCTACATCTAGACGATCCATAATTTTCCAGCATATATTTGTTGTCGTGTGGTCTAATCGAATGAATAAACCTACTCCAGAAACAATAATTTTTCTCTAGCCCATCTACCGGTGTTAGATGTATATATTTGTCTATTATAGTTTTCCCATATGTTAGGGGGCTTCCTGCATATTTGCACATGTACCTGTATTATATATTGTGGTCTTTGGCCCCCAGAGAAATATACGTTGCATATTCCTGACATGGTATCAGAGCATGGTTAGACAGTTTTCTCTACAACATCGTCACAGCCGCCACCGTCCATGTCGCGCTGCGTTTTCAACGTCGTCGCCATTGTTGCCCATTTCCTCGGCCCACAGAGCTCGCCCGATTGATCTGCACGGTGCTCGTCCGGCCCGTCCCGATCCTGCCGCTTCTCGTCAGAGCTTGGATCTGAGCCTCCTAGCCGCCTCCCAGCACTCCCAGCCACCTCCCAGCACCCCCGCTTGGATCTGAGCCGGAGCCCTGCCAGCTGCCGCCTCCCCGATCGCATCTGAGAAGGTGATGTTGCTGTTCTCGTCCAGACCGGATCTGCAAAAAAATTGAGAGATGTCTTCTACATCGGGCTATGTTGCGATTTCTCGCTGTCCGGTGATTTTTGATGGCGCGAATTATCCTGATTTCGCTGCCTTCATGCGCGGTCTCCGTCTTTAGGGTGTGTTCTCCGGCGAGGTCTCCTGTCCGCCGTGCCCCCTGCTCCTGTGGCTCCTCTTCCGCCGACACCGATGCTTCTCAGGAGGCCAAGGATGTTGCCCAGAGTGCCGATGATAGTGTTGTTGCTGCTTATGACCTGAAGTTCAAGCAGTACTCTTCTGATCTTGAGGCCTATCTCCACGACCTGACTGCCTACACTCAGTGGGTCGATGAGGATGCTCGTGCTGCTGCTGTCCTCACCTTCGATGTTACCTTGATGTCTTTGAGTTCATGAGTCTCCCTCTTTGTTGCGCCTCGGTGGGCACATCTTCCGCTCGGTTATGCCCAGGATACTCTTTACCTGTCCGTGGTTCGACAGGAGCATTCTCTTCAGTAGGGTGATTCCACTATTGATGAGTCTATACTCAGAGTGCTGCCGTCTAGCGTCAGCTTGATTCTCTCTGTACTGCTGTTTGTGGCACATGTCCATGCTACCAGATCGTGCGCTCGTGCGCTCAGATTTGTAGTTCCACCGCATCTATGAGTTTCTGTCTCGGTTCCGCCAGGAGTTCGAGCCCCGCCGTGCTCAGTTGAATGCTCGTGGTCGTGTTCCGCTCTCTGAGGTGTTGTCTGAGCTTCAGGATGAGGAGACTCGTCTTCGTGCTGCTGGTCTTCTTGCGGTACCGTTTGTGCTTGCTACTCGTGGTCCTCCTCTGCTTTGCTTCGGTCCTCGTGCCGCCGTCGATACTACCCACTCCTCCAGTCGTGGTCCGCTTCAAGCACCAGCCTCGTGGTCGCTTCAGACACCGCCTCGTGGTCGAGTCGATCGGCCATGAGGCTCGTGGTCGGTCGCCATGGTTCTCTTCACATCGCTTCTTTGCAACAAGGATGGCCACACTTGGGCCACTGTTATACACGGATCCCGCTTTCGCCAGCACAGGCTCGTGGGAAGTCGGCTCCTTCCGGATCTTCAGCAGTTGCTCTCCGATCGAGACATTATCGAGTCTTCGCTGCGCTTTGCTACAGGATCTTCTTCAAGGGCACTGGTCTGGATCGATTCTTCCTAAACTGTCGACCACCTCTTTCTACACAGTCAGGTACGTCTTCGTGGTATCTGGATTCTGGAGCTTATTTTCATATGACCTCTGAGTCCTCTTTTCTGTCCGCTCTTTGTTCTCTCCCCTCTCTTGTCCGTGTTCTCACGACCGATGGTACCTCTCTTCCTGTCTCTAGTCGGGGCACCCTTTCTACTTCTTCTTTCTTTGTTCCTGATATTTCTCATGTTCGGCGTCTTAAGATGAATCTGTTTTCTGCTAGCCAGCTTACTGACTCTGGTTGTCGCGTCATTCTTGATGCTTATTCTTGTGTTGTTCAGGACCGTCGCACCCAGTCCCTGGTTGGATCTGGCCCTCGCAGCCGTGATTCTTCAGGGCTTTGGGAGTTAAACTGGCTTCGTGTTCCTTCCGCTGCCATTTCATCTGTCAGTTCTTCTCCTAATCGCCTCGCTACAGCTCCTTTCAGAATGGCATCATCGTGTTGGTCACCTTTGTGACTCTACTTTGTCGCCATTAGTTCATCGTGGTCTTCGGGTTCATCTCGTGAGATGGGTCTTTATATTGTCGGGGTTGTAGGTTGGGCAAGCATTCACTTCCCTACCCTACTAGCGTCAGTATCTCAATGACCTTTTGATTTAGTTCATTCGATGTTTGAGTCGACTCCTTTCGCTTCGAAAGGAGGCCATCGCTACTATATTTTATTCATCGATGATTTTTCTCGGTACACTTGGTTGTATTTTATGCGCTCTCGTAGTGAAGTGCTCTCCATATATCAGCGCTTTGCGGCCCTAGTCCGCACTCAATATTCTACCCCCATTCGCGTGTTTCGTGCTGATTCTACTGGTGAGTATCTCCCAGATGTTGCGTAGTGTTCTTGTTGAGCAAGGCACCCTTGCTCAGTTCTCCTGTCCTGGTGCACATGCCCAGAATGGCGTTGTTGAGCGTAAGCATCGCCATCTCTTGAGACCACTCGTGCCATGATGATTGCTTCTTCCCTTCCTCCGCATTTCTGGGTTGAGGCTGTCGCTACGTCGGCTTACCTCATCAATATTCAGCCTTCTGCGCAGGTGGTATCCTCTTGGCCTATCTGGACAGTCTCCAGACTACTCCATGTTTCGCTTGTTTGGTTGTGTTTGCTATGTTCTTCTTGCTCCTCGCGAACGCACCAAACTGACTGCTCAGTCTGTTGAGTGTGTCTTCCTTGGATACAGTGATGAGCATAAGGGCTATCGTTGTTGGGACCCCGTTGGTCGTCGGATGTGTATCTCTCGTGATGTTACTTTTGATGAGACGCGTCCTTTCTATCCTCGTCCCACCGCTGGTACCTACCCGGTGGAAGATATCTCTTTTCTTCTTTTTCTTGACACACCTCCTTCTACTCCTATTCTGTCTTCTTCGGGATCTCCTCCCCCTGATGTCTCTTCTTCGACACCGTCCGCTTCTGCTCCGTCTAGTTCTCCTAGTTCTCCTCGTTCTCCGGAGTCTTCCTCTGCTATACCTTCTTCTTCATCGTCGTCTCCTGAGTCGTCTTCTTCTGATGATCTTCCTCTATACTCTGCCCGTCACGTCATGCCCCAACTGTTACTCTCCCAGTCAGTATGGTCTTTCTGTTGCCTCCGAGCCGACTTATTATCGGGATGCTGAGCATCATCCTGAATGGCAGCTGGCCATGGCTGAGAAGATTGTTGCGCTTGAGCGCAC
Source organism: Avena longiglumis (assembly GCA_030063025.1). NCBI lineage: Eukaryota > Viridiplantae > Streptophyta > Magnoliopsida > Poales > Poaceae > Avena > Avena longiglumis. The sequence continues at coordinate 75,777,491 of CP125973.1, read as the reverse complement.
TGGCACCTGGGATCTTGTTTCTCCCCCTACTGGTGTTCGTCCTATCATGTGTAAGTGGGTCTATAAGATTAAGACCCGCTCTGATGGATCTCTTCAGCGCTATAAAGCGCGTCTTGTGGCTCGTGGTTTTCAGCAGGAGCATGGTCGTGACTATGATGAGACCTTTTCTCCTGTGGCTCATATGACCACTGTGCATACTCTTCTTGTTGTCGCTTCTTTTCGTCACTGTTCTGTTGGAGATATGCCCTAGAGGCAATAATAAATGTAGTTATTATTATATCTTTGTGTTTATGATAAATGTTTACATTCATACTATAATAGTATTAACAAGGAAACATTAATACTTGTGTGATTTGTAAACTTAATTTGAAGTCCCTAGTAAAGCCTCTATATAATACTAGCTTGTTGGTTAATAGATGATTGTGGTTTCCCTATCATGAACATTGAGATGTTATTAACAACAAGATCATATCGTTAGGAGAATGATATGATGGACATACTCCTATAGATAAGCGTAGCATAAAGATCAAGTCATTTTAATAGTTCAATTGTTATATGCTTTCTGATACATAGTAATCTAATTCCTTCGACCATGAGATCATGCATATCACCTTTACCGGATGGATGCTTTGATGACATCAAACACCACACCGTGAATCGGGTGGCTATAAAGGTGGCATTGAGTGTTCGGAAAGTATTGGTTGAAACACATGGATCAAGAGTGGGATTTGTCCATCCATATGACGGATAGATATACTCTGGGCCCTCTCGGTGAAATGTCATCCAATTAGCTTGCAAGCATTGTAGGGGTTCGTAGCATGGAAAACAAAAAATTTCTATCGCATACAAACAAACAAGCCAAGATCTATCTACTAGATTGTAGCAACGAGTCGATGGAATAACTTACCCTCGAAGATTCCAAAGTGTTTAACGAGCGATTCTCGTGGGTGATGTAGTCGTACTCTTTCCGATCTCAAGATCGCGTGAGCGATCCTTCCTGGCCGTTCGTTAAGCGCTTCCATTAGCTTGGTCACATTTTCGACGAAGACCTTCCTCTCCTTGTTCCAAAGGTGACGGAGGTTGTAGCACTCTCCTCGCGATTCCGGAAGACAACGGCGTGGTACCTAAGTAGAGGAGATCCCATGAGCCGCCTTAAGCCGGAGGCGAGTATGGTAGATTATGAGAGGGCTATTAGTGGTCTAGAGATTAGACACACCAATTAGAAGGCTCTAAACCGCAGGCTAAAGCAATTAGAAGCTCTAACCGTAACGGCTCTAAACCGAGATTAGAGGTAGGAACTTGTGTGTCTCAAGGAGCCCGCCTCCTTTTATAGGTGGAGGGCTAGGCCAGGAGGAGGAGTCCCTCCCAACTCGGCCTAGCTGGGCGCCGACTTGGAGGAGGAACTCCTCCTCCAAGTTGGTTTCAAACTCCTCTTGCTTGTTTCCCACAGTTTCTGTTTCCACAGTTCGTTTTCCATTTCTGTTTTAGCTGTTTGACTTTCAAACCGCGTTTGACTTTCAAGTTTTGGAACAGCAAGAACACTTAGTACATGATGCAATCATTCAATGACACATTCTGTACCCTCCCCGGTCTTGGACAATCCGGACCCTTCTAGAACATTCCGATGAAAACACGGAATCATTCCCGAACTCCAAACAGGACTTTCCTTATATGAATCTTATTCTCCGGACCATTTCGATCACCTCGTGATATCCGGATCCCATCCGAGACTCGAACAACATTCGGTCTCTTTCTCATAATACCATAACTACTCAAAACAACGTCGAATCCTTAAGTGTGTCTCCCTACGGTTCATGAATTATGCGGACATGATCGAGACACTTCTCGAACAATAACCAATAGAAGAATCTGGAAATTCATATGGCCACATATTTCTCGATTACTTTGCGATCGAATGAACCACTTACATACGATACCAATTTCCCTTTGTCTCACGATAGTTTACTTATCCGAGGTTATGATCGTTGTATCTCGCATACCTAGTTCAACCTCGTTGATAAGTACTCTTTTCTCGTTCCGTGATATGTGATCCCTTGTGAGCAGTCACATGCTTGCAAGCTAATTGGATGACATTCCACCGAGAGGGCCCAGAGTATATCTATCCGTCATATGGATGGACAAATCCACTCTTGATCCATGTGTTTCAACCAATACTTTCCGAACACTCAATGCCACCTTTATAGCCACCCGATTCGGTGTGGTGTTTGATGTCATCAAAGCATCCATCCGGTAAAGGTGATATGCATGATCTCATGGTCGAAGGAATTAGGTTACTATGTATCAGAAAGCATATAGCAATTGAACTATTTAAATGACTTGATCTTTATGCTACGCTTATCTATAGGAGTATGCCCATCACATCATTCTCCTAATGATATGATCTTGTTTTTAATAACATCTCTATGTTCATGATCAGGAAACCATGATCATATATTAACCAACAAGCTAGTTTAACAAGAGGCTTTACTAGGGACTCTTATTTTAGTTTACAAATCACACAAGTATTAATGTTTCTGGTTAATACAATTATAGCATGGTATGTAAACATTTATCATAAGTATAAATATATGATAATAACCTACTTTATTATTGCCTCTTGGGCATATCTCCAACAGTCTCCCACTTGCACTAGAGTCAATAATCTAGTTTCAAATCTTTGTGTATATAACACCTATGGCTTTCCGGTGTTGTATGTACACGATTGCTAGTGGTCAACTGATCTCTGGATCTGACACTTCCAGGTCCGTGTGTAATTGCATGTCTTTGCGTCTCTACGCATCACTCATTCTCTAATGAGATGGCTTTGTATAAATTTGGTCTTCCGGTGTGACCTTTAGTTCTTTGGGGTTAAAACATGTTGATAATATTGTCGCACAATATATCTTCATAGTATTATCCCTCTGTGAACTACACCTAGTTTGATAACAAACTACTTGACACAAATGCCCTCTTTTGCTGCTAAAATAGCAGTCATATACTTAGCCTTTTGTTGTAGTATCTGTCACAATGTCTTAACTTTGGAACTCATCCAAATCCATTATGGAACTCACTTTCCATTATATTGTGCCACCCTTAGTTTAGATTGAGATAAACTTAATTTGTACTTTGTGACAAAGCTAGTATCAATGTAGTACTTTTACAATGAACTAACCATCTATTTGTCACTTCTACAAATAATATACTCTTAGTTCTTCCAAAAGATCATAAGAATATCCTTACTATTGTCCAATGATCATCTTACGAATCATTACGGTATATGCTCACAACATTTAGAGCATAGGACATATCTGGATTTGTACATATCACAAGATGATTGATATAAATACTCTTTGTGATTTCATACATCAAGTATCAATCTATACTTGATTATTTGTTTCACTTTACCAAATGTCAATACACTTGAATATATCATCAACATTGAACTCTTTCAATCCTTTACGTATGACAAGAACCTTTCTTGTAGTTTCTATATTGAACTCATTCAATATCTCGTCTATGTACTTCTGGCACAACCATATTAGCGTCTATTGATGCCAAATATTTGGGTTTTGCCTAAGTCTTTCATCGGAATGAAATTCTTAATATGTGTTAATAAAAGATACATTATTTCCAATCAACAATATGTCTTCCACATAATGTATTAGAAACATGTCTTAGCGCTCCCACTTAATTTCTTGCAAATGCATGCATCTTCATTGTCTCTAATGAACTTTTAAACTCCTTTAACAGTTTCATCATAGTGAAGATTCCAACTCCGCAATGCTCACTTCAACCATTGAAGTTTGCATATGCTTTTAGCATCCTATGAATTAACAAAACCCTATGGACCGTGTTATGCACATGTCCTAGGTAACGATTCTATTAGAAGAACTTGTTTTGTTTATTCAACTATCATATAACAAAATTATATGTAGTGGTTGCTACATTAATCCGTCTAGACTAAATATCGCTATGAAAGATCAGATCTCGTCATAGTCAACCTTTGAACATGTTTGTGAACTCTTTCCCAACATGTCGACTATTTCATAGATGTGCAACATCCATGTCTATTTATTTATAGATCCAAACACAACTGTAAGGTCTTACACCTTTCTCAAGGGTCCTTCAAGTTCAAAACTTGATTTCTCGTGTATGGAACTATCACGGATTTTATGGCTTCAAGCCATTTTACGGAGTCAGGGCCCATCATCACTTCTTTGCATGTAGTCCGTTCATTATTCTCAAATAATGATTCAACCCTCAAATCTTGGTATTTGATTGTTTACTCGACCTACTTGTTTCAATAGGAACTTAGATCTCCGTGACCACAACCTTTGAAGCACGTGAGCCATGAGCATTGTTGCTGCCTCCGAAACACTTTTCGGCGCTGCGCAACTCTGCACATATAGCTAAGGTTCTTTTAACCTTATCAAAGTTCTATTGTCCTCCCACTTAACTTTTCACGAAAAATTCCTTCTCAAAGAAACTTGACGTTCTAAGCAACAAACACTTTTGTCTCCGGTGTTTATGGAGGAATACTTAACAGTTTATACAAAGACGGGTTCATCCGACTTTGGTTGCATAAATCTTTCTTATGCATAGCATACCAATGTTTAAGAAAGGACAACTTGGGTTTTATCCCAAACCATAACCTTATATGGTGTCATTTCAACGGATTATGATGAAGCTCTTTTCAGTGGAAAAACGGTAATCTCTAAAGCTTTTAATCTTTAAAATATAATGGCAGTTTTATGAATTACACCTTCGATCTTACCATGTCAAACAAGGTTTAATTACATATCTCGAACGCGCCCATACCCTTATGGTGTTTCGAAATGCAAATCCACAGGCGATTCCTTAAATCTTAGGTATTAAGCTAAACTCAGAACTCAAATATCTTCCTTTATGATATTTATCATAAACTGCTTATATTCTTGTTACAATGATTTTGCACTTCATCTTGAAAGTCTTTGAACTTTTCAAATGTTTCATACTTCATCCTTATTAAGTAAATATTCATATATTCACTCAAAATTTGGAAAAAGCAAATGAAGTTAAAATCCATCGCTCTTGACTACACATAATGGACTTCAGACAACAATATGTACAAATTCCAATAAGCTAGTCTTTCGTTCCTTTTGGCCTATGAACGAAGTTTCAATTATCTCTAGGAAAGTTTCACAAGTGTCATTTGATCAAAAATCAAAAGACTCCAAAATTCCATCCATATGGAGTTTCTTCATGTTTTCTTTCAAAGATAATTTAAGCGATGTCACTTCCTAAGTGATCTTTCAATCAGTTTGTCTTTCGACATCTTTAGCACTAGTTTTATGGATGTGATGTCTCCAACGAGATTTGTGAATCCATCTTTTATGGATTACGGCAATTATTTGAACAACCCTTTTGTTCTCATAATACCTGATAAAACAAATCTTTGAAGGCAAGCTTTGATGTTTAACGAGCAACACAATAACCCTTTATTTGTTCTCGATGAACATCATCACATATTCTTTTGCTAGTTACTTAGGCCATTGTAGTTCATGAATTGTGTTGTTTCGTATGACGATTCACACCAACAAATTCAGTATCAAATACTTGAGAACCACATTGTTTAATAAGCAAAGAATATAGCCATAACATGTATATCATCTATATACTTAAAGGAACAATTCTAGTCTTTTTCTACGCCATATATTTATGAGATTCTCTTTCAAGATTTTTCCTTTTACATTTGAAAGAATCTATCAACATCAATAGTGGAGTCATACATATGACATATAGTCCAAAGCGTGTATAATTAGATACCAATGTCTTTGGACTTGCACTTTGAAGTAGATCACCATCATCAAATATTTGGTGTTCTTTCAAATTCCTTTCTTTAGTAATCTCTTGGTGTAGTAAACATTTTACCTACATCAAATATTCACCCTTATCATGGAATCGCCCATGATCAAGCTCGTTAGCTTATAACGATGAATTATGAGTATAATGTTGCTATCCAAAACCTTTTGGAGGATTAGGACAACAAGTGTCTCCAACCTTTTGCAAATTCTCATCAAATATGAGAACATGACTTTAGCCATATTATACTCTATCATGTTGCAACTAAAACTTCGTTTGATATCACAATATCTTTCCACATCATAGTTTTTCAAACAACTCTTTCGGATCCTAGATAACCTTGATATTAAGACAATCCTTTGAATATCAAGAATCATGGAGACAAACATGATACTTATATACTAACACTTGGAATTGTTACTCTTGATTTAATACTAATTATTAAACTTTATGGAGTAACCGGAACTTACTGAAAGTTTGCAATAGGACTTTTAAACTTTAGATTAACACTTCAAAACAATACGATACCAGTTAAAGAAAGTAACTAACCAGAATTCTATAGTTCTATCATCTCAATTATAACTAAGCGCAAGGTGGTAAACGGATGCCAATGACTACAACAACTATGCAATTTCACTTTGATTTAGTTTATGATAAATTGAGTTCTAATTAATAATTAAATTAATCTAGGTGAACTCCCACTCAAAACAATATCCCTCACATTGTTTTAGTGATCACACGAACCAAATCCACCATATCAAAACCGATCATCACGAGAGTTGATATAGCTTCAATGGCGAACAATCAACATGTTCATCATATCTACTATATGACTCATGCTCTACCTTTCGGTAATCCGTGTTCCTGAGACCATGTCTGTACATGCTAGGCTCGTCAAGATCAAACCTTAGTTTCCGCATGAGCAAATCTGGCTTGCTCACGTTGTATACATTTGTAGAATCTAACACACCCGATCATCACGTGGTGCTTCGAAACAACAAGCTTTATCAACGGTGCTAACTAAGGGTGAACACTTTATGACTTGAAATTCATGTGCATGAGGGATCATCTTATAATGCTACCGTCGTCTACTAAGCAATACAAGATGCATAAAGGATTAACATCACATGCAATTCATAATATGTGATATGATATGGCCTTTCTTCTTTGTGCTTCCGATCTCCATCTTCTAGCACGAACATGATCTCCATCATCAGCGACATTGCATCAAGGTCAATGATGTTGTTCCATGGTTGTCGTCCACCGGCTTCAACTATTACAACTACTTTGAATAGACACGCGGGTCTTAACATAATTTAAAGACAACCATATGGCTCCTGCCGGTTGCCGACTTACAATAAGGAACATTGCATACATCATATATAATCACAATCATGGCCATATCACATCACAAGACACCACCGCAAAACAAAGTTACGCCTCTACTTTCTTTGCATATTTTACGTGGTTTGGGGCTTTCAATAAGTGTCGTTCTAACTTACGAACAAGAACCACAACATTGATACTAGCATTGTTGATTACCGTTGTAAATTTGATCTTAACTATGCTAGGAGAAAGCGGCACCCATAAAGCCACTTATGCAATACAAGTTGCATGTTAAGCGTGGAGCAAGTCTCATGAACGATGTCATGTAAGGTTAGCCGGCCGCTTCATCCCAACATACCGCAAGATGCAAAGTACACAAAATCAATCGACAATAAAAGCATCAACGCCCACAATGACCATTGTGTTCTACTGCGTCAGATCTACATATAGACACGGCTCGATACCCTTTGTAGGGTTCGTAGCATGGAAAACAAAAATTTCTATCGCATACAAACAAACAAGCCAAGATCTATCTACTAGATTGTAGCAACGAGTCGATGGAATAACTTACCCTCGAAGATTCCAAAGTGTTTAACGAGAGCGATTCTCGTGGGTGATGTAGTCGTACTCTTCCGATCTCAAGATCGCGTAGACGATCCTTCCAGGCCAAGGTTCGGCAGCGCTCCATGATCGGTCACGTTACTCGACGAAGACCTTCCTCTCCTTGTTCCAAAGAAGCGGAGGTTGTAGCACTCTCCTCGCGATTCCGGCAGACAACCAAGCGTGGTACCAAGTAGAGGAAGATCCCGCAGGCTTCGCCTTAAGCCGAGGAGTATGGTGGATTATGAGAGGGCTATTAGTGGTCTAGAGATTAGACACACCAATTAGAAGGCTCTAAACCGCAGGCTAAAGCAATTAGAAGCTCTAAACCAGAACGGCTCTAAACCGGAGATTAGAGGTAGGAACTTGTGTGTCTCAAGGAGGAGACCTGCCCCTCCTTTTATAGGTGGAGGGGCTAGGCGCGCCAGGGAGGGAGGGAGTCCCTCCCCAACTTGGCCTAGGGCTGGGCGCCGACTTGGAGGAGAGGAAATCCTCCTCCAAGTTGGTTTCAAACTCCTCTTGCTTGTTTCCCACAGTTTCCTGTTTCCCAGCTCTGTTTCCACAGTTTCTGTTTAGCGTTTGACTTTCAAACCGCAGTTTGACTTTCAAGTTTTGGAACATCAAGCACAATTAGTACATGATGCAATCATTCAATGACACATTCATGTACCCCAGTCTTGGGACAATCGGACCCTTCTAGAATATTCGATGAAAACGGAATCATTCCCGAACTCAGCAGGACTTTCCTTATATGAATCTTATTCTCCGGACCATTCGGATCACCTCATGATATCCAGGTCCCATCGAGACTCGAACAACATTCGTCTCTTTCTCATAATACCATAACTACTCAAAACAACGTCGAATCCTTAAGTGTGTCTCCCTACGGTTCGTGAATTATGCGGACATGATCGAGACACTTTTCGAACAATAACCAATAGAGGAATCTGGAAATTCATATGGCTCCCACATATTTCTCGATTACTGCGATCGAATGAACCACTTACATACGATACCAATTTCCCTTTGTCTCACGATAGTTTACTTATCCGAGTTATGATCGTCGGTATCTTTGCATACCTAGTTCAACCTCGTTCCGATAAGTACTCTTTTCTCGTTCGTGATATGTGATCCCTTGTGACCTAGTCACATGCTTGCAAGATAATTGGATGACATTCCACCGAGAGGGCCCAGTATATCTATCCGTCATATGGATGGACAAATCCACTCTTGATCCATGTGTTTCAACCAATACTTTCAACACTCAATGCCACATTTATAGCCACCGATTACGGTGGTGTTTGATGTCATCAAAGCATCCATCCGAAGGTGATATGCATGATATCATGGTCGAAGGAATTAGGTTACTATGTATCAGAAAGCATATAGCAATTGAACTATTTAAATGACTTGATCTTTATGCTACGCTTATCTATAGGAGTATGCCCATCACATCATTCTCCTAATGATATGATCTTGTTGTTAATAACATCTCTATGTTCATGATCAGGAAACCATGATCATATATTAACCAACAAGCTAGTTTAACAAGAGGCTTTACTAGGGACTCTTATTTTAGTTTACAAATCACACAAGTATTAATGTTTCCGGTTAATACAATTATAGCATGGTATGTAAACATTTATCATAAGTATGAAGATATGATAATAACCTACTTTATTATTGCCTCTTGGGCATATCTCCAACAAGCATGTGACTGGCTCACAAGGGATCACATATCACGGGAACGAGAAAAGAGTACTTGTCGGTAACGAGGTTGAACTAGGTATGCAGAGATACCGACGATCATAACCTCGGATAAGTAAACTATCGTGAGACAAAGGGAAATTGATATCGTATGTAAGTGGTTCATTCGATCGCAAAGTAATCGTAGAAATATGTGGGAGCCATATGAATTTCCAGATTCCTCTATTGGTTATTGTTCGGAGAAGTGTCTCGATCATGTCCGCATAATTCACGAACCGTAGGGAGACACACTTAAGGATTGACGTTGTTTGAGTAGTTATGGAATGATGAGAAAGAGACCGAATGCGTCAGTAGTCTCGAATGGAATTCGGGATATCACGAGGAGATCCTAATGGTCCGAGAATAAGATTCATATAAGGAAAGTCCGTTTGGAGATGGAGAATGGTTCTGTTTTCATCGAATGTTCTAGAAGGTTCAAATGTCCACTCCGGGGAAGGGTACATGAATGTGTCATTACAAGTTGGAATGATTGCATCATGTACTAAGTGTCATCGTTGTCCAAAATAAAGGGTTTATTCAAATCCTAGTTTGAAAAGTCAAACGCTAGTTTGAAAAGTCAAACGCGCTTTTTGGAAAGAGGAGGAGAGGTGGAAACCGAGTTGGGAGGAGTTCCTCCTCCAACCGACCGAACCACCTGCCGAGTTGGGGAGGACTCCTCCTCCCTTGGCCGGCCGGACCTCCACTATATATAAGGAGGCAGGGCTCCTCAAGCACACAAGATCCTCTCCAAACCCTAGCCACGGCCACACCTCCACTGCCGCCGACCTAGGTCAAGCCGCCGCAACGCAACCCTAGCCGTCGGCCAAGCTTCCTCCTGCTTTCTAAACCCTAGATCGTCGAGGACTCTCTCATACTCCACCATACTCGCCCGCTTTGCGAAACCTCGCGAGATCTCCTCTACTTCCTGTACCACGCCAGCCGCCAGATCGCGAGGAGAGTGCTACAACCTCCGTCATGGAACAAGGGAGAGGAAGGTCTTCGAGTACCGAACGTGTGACCGATTGCAGGAGCGCTGCCGAACGCAGCCTTGAAGGATCGCTCACGCGATCTTGAGATCGAAGAGTACGATTACATCACCCACGAATCCGCCTCGTTAAACACTTTGGAATCTTCGAGGGTGAGTTATTCTATTGACTCGTTGCTACAATCTAGTAGATAGATCTTGGCTTGTTTGTTTGTATGCTAGAAATTTTTGTTTTCCATGCTACGAAACCCTACAAAGGGTATCGAGCTGTGTTTATATGTAGATCTGTGACGAGTAGAACACAATGGTCATTGTGGGCGTTGATGCTTTTATTGTCGATTGCTTCTTGTGTACTTTGCATCTTGCGGTATGTTGGGATGAAGCGCCCGCTAACCTTACATGACATCGTTCATGAGACTTGCTCCACGCTTGACATGCAACTTGTATTGCATAAGTGGCTTTATGGGTGCCTGCTTTCTCCTAGCATAGTTAAGATCCAATTTACAACGGGTGATTAACAATACTAGTATCAATGTTGTGGTTCTTGTTCGTAAGTTAGAACGACACTTATTGAAAGCCCCAAACCACGTAAAATATGAAAAGAAAGTAGAGGCGCCTAACTTTGTTTTGCAGGGGTGTGCTGTGATGTGATATGGCCATGATTGTGATTATATTTGATGTATGCAATGTTCCTTATTGTAAGTTGGCAACCGGCAGGAGCCATATGGTTGTCTTTAATTTATGTTAAGACCCGCGTGTCTATTCAAAGTAGTTGTAATAGTTGAAGCCAGTGGACGAAAACCATGGAGAAGCGTCATTGATCTTGATGCAATGCCGGTGATGATGGAGATCATGTTCGTGCTAGAAGATGGAGATCGGAAGCAGAAAGAAGAAAGGCCATATCATATCACATATTATGAATTGCATGTGATGTTAATCCTTTATGCATATTGTATTGCTTAGTAGACGACGGTAGCATTATCAGATGATCCCTCATGCACATGAATTTCAAGTCATAAAGTGTTCACCCTTAGTTAGCACCGTTGCTAAAGCTTGTTGTTTCGAAGCACCACGTGATGATCGGGTGTGTTAGATTCTGCAAGTGTATACAACGTGAGCAAGCCAGATTTGCTCATGCGAAACTAAGGTTTGATCTTGACGAGCCTAGCATGTACATATGGTCTCGAACACGGATCACCGAAAGTTAAAGCATGAATCATATAGTAGATATGATGAACATGTCGATTGTTCGCCATTGAAACTATATCAACTCGTGATGATCGGTGTTGATGTGGTGGATTTGGTTCGTGTGATCACTAAAACAATGTGAGGGATATTGTTTTGAGTGGAGTTCACCTAGATTAATTTAACTATTAATTAGAACTCAATTTGTCATAAACTTAGTCTAAACTATTGCAAATATGTTGTAGATCAATGGCCCCTACCATCAATTTTAATGCTCCTAGAGAAAGAAAAGTTGAAAACAATGGAAGCAACTTCATGGATTGGTTCCGCAATTTGAGGATTGTCCTCACAACTGGTAATTTGACCTATGTGATGGATGCACTGGGTGACCCACGCAACTATGCTACCGATGAAGTAAAGAATGTTTACCTCGCCGAAGACTCAAGATCCACAGCTCAAAGGTGCTATCTTGTATGGTTTAGAATCAGAGCTTCAGAAGAGGTTTGAGAATTCAGACCCACATGATATTGTCTGTGATCTCAAATTGATCTTTGAGACTCACGCGGCAATTGAAAGCTATGAGGCTTCTGAAAAGTTCTTTAACTGCAAGATGGAAGAGGGAAGCTCCGTCAGTGAGCATGTGCTTAAGATGTATGGGCACGCAAACAAACTTCAAAGCTTGGGTATAGTGATTCATAATGCTTTGGGGATTTATCGTGTCCTCCAATCACTACCACCAAGTTACAAGAACTTTGTGATGAACTGCAACATGCAGAACATGAACAAGTAGTTGCCAGAAATGTTTGCTATGTTAAAATCTGCAGAAGTGGAGATCAAGAAAGAGCACCAAGTGTTGGTCAATAAGACCAACAAATTCAAGAAAGGCAAGTCTAAGCAGAAGGGACACTTCAAGAAGGGTGGTAAGAAAGTTATCGCGCCGACGAAGAAGACCAAGGCTAGACCTAAGCCTGATACTGAGTGCTTTTACTGCAAGGGAGAAGGTCACTGGAAGCGGAATTGCCCAAAGTACTTGGCGGATTTGAGGAACGACAACATCAAGAAGAAAGGTATATCCGATATACATGTTATTGATGTGTATCTCACTAGTACTCGTAGTAGTGCCTGGGTATTTGATACTGGTTCGGTTGCTCATATTTGTAACTCGAAACAGGTGCTGCAGAATAAACGGAAGCTAGCGAAGAACGAGGTGACGATGCAAGTGGGAAACAGATCAAAGGTTGATGTGATCGCGGTCGGCACGCTACCCGTTCATTTACCATCGGGATTAGTTTTATACTTAAATAATTGTTATTTGGTGCCTGCGTTAAGCATGAACATTATATCGGGATCTTGTTTATTGCGAGACAGTTACTTGTTTAAGTCCGAGAATAATGGTTGTTCGATTTATATGAGTAATATGTTTTATGCACATGCACCTTTGATAGATGGTATATTCTTATTGAATCTCGATAGTGGAAATACACATATTAATAACATTGAGGCTAAACGTTTGAAATCGAGCGATAACTCGACCTATATGTGGCAATCGCTGCCTTGGTCACATTGGAGTGAAGCGATGAAGAAACTCCATTCGATGGACTTCTTGAATCACTTGATTTTGAATCACTTGAAAGATGCGAAGCATGTCCGATGGGTAAAATTACTAAGACTCCATTTTCGGTATGATGGAGCTACGGACTTATTGGAAATCATACATACCGATGTGTGTGGTCCAATGAGTGTAGCATCGCGCGGTGGTTATCGTTATGTTCTTACCTTCACGGATGACTTGAGTAGATATGGGTATATCTATTTCATGAAACATAAGTCCAAAACTTTCGAGAAGTTTAAGGAATTTCAAAGAGAGGTTGATAATCAACGTAACAAGAAGATTAAATTTCTACGTTCTGATCATGGAGGTGAATATCTAAGTTACGAGTTTGGCGAGCATTTGAAGAAATGCGGAATACTTTCACAATTGACACCGCCGGGAACACCACAGCGTAATGGTGTGTCCGAACATCGTAATCGAACTCTCTTAGATATAGTTCGTTCTAAGATGTCACTTACAGATTTACCGCTATCATTTTGGGGTTATGCATTAGAAACAGCCGCATTCACTTTAAATAGGGCACCGTCTAAATTTGTTGAAACGACACCGTATGAATTATGGTTTGGGAAGAAACCTAGATTGTCGTTCCTTAAAATTTTGGGATGCGAAGCCTATGTAAAGAAGTTACAGCCGGACAAGCTTGAACCCAAAGCGGAAAAATGCGTCTTCATAGGATACCCGAAGGAAACTATTGGGTATACCTTCTATCATAGATCCGAAGGCAAAATCTTCGTTGCCAAGAATGGATCCTTTCTAGAGAAGGAATTTCTCTCGAAAGAAGTGACTGGAAGGAAAGTAGAACTTGACGAGGTTGTCGAACCTTCTCTCGATATCGCGAGTAGCGCAAAGACCGAAGAAGTTCTGTGGTGCTCGCACCAATAAGAGAGGAAGCTAATGATGATGATCATGAAACTTCGGTTGAAGTTGCTACAGAGCCTCGGGTCAACGAGAACTCGTACCACCTGCATTGGTATGATCCCGTTATGAGTGTCATGTTGGTGGACGACACCGATGACCCCGAGACATATGAGGAAGCAATGATGAGCCCAGATTCCAATAAATGGCAAGAAGCCATGAACCGAGATTGGATCCATGTACGAAAACCAAGTATGGACTTTGGTGGACTTATCGATGGCCTAAGAAGTCGCCGAGAACAAATGGATTTTCAAGAAGAAAACAGATGTCGATGGTAATGTTATCGTCTATAAAGCTCGACTTGTCGCAAAAGGGTTTCGACAAATTCAAGGAGTTGACTACGATGAGACTTTCTCACCAAGAGAAAGCTAAAGTCTGTGAGGATTATGTTAGCAATCGCTGCATATTATGATTATGAGATATGGCAGATGGATGTCAAAACAACATTCCTCAATGGAGACATTGATGAAGGGTTGTATATGATGCAACCCAAAGGTTTTGTCGATCCTAAATATGCTAACAAGGTATGCAAACTTCAACGGTCCATCTATGGATTGAAGCAAGCATCCCGAAGTTGGAATCAACATTTTGATAAGGTGATCAAAAGTTTTGGTTTTATACAAACTTATGGAGAAGCTTGTATTTACAAGAAAGTGAGTGGGAGCTCTGTAGCATTCTTAATACTATATGTGGATGACATATTGTTGATTGGGAATGATGTAGACCTTCTTAATAGTGTCAAGGAATATTTGAATAATAGTTTTTCAATGAAGGATCTTGGCAAGCAGCTACATATTAGGCATAAAGATTTATAGAGATAGATCGAAACGCCAAATATCATTGTCACAAAGTACATATTTGGACAAAGTTCTAAAGAGGTTTGGAATGGAAGATAGCAAGAAAGGGTTCTTGCCCATGTTGCCCAATACGACCTTGAGTAAAACTCAAAGTCCGACATCGGCAGAAGATAGAGAAAGGATGAGTAAGACCCCCTATGCCTCAGCCATAGGATCTCTAATGTATGCCATGCTATGTATTAGACCCGACATTGCATATGATGTTAGTTTAACTAGCAGATATCAAAGTGATCCAAGAGTGGATCATTGGACAGCGGTCAAAAACATCCTTAAATACTTGAGAAGAACTAAGGATATGGTTCTTTCTTATGGAGGTGATGAACAACTCGTTGTTAATGGTTACACCGATGCTAGTTGGAACACCGATCCGGATGATTCTAAATCTCAATCTGGATACGTATTTATTTTGAATGGTGCAGAAGCTTAGGAGGAGTGCAAAGCAAAGCATGTGGCGAGATCTTCAACCGAATCGGAATACATGGTGCCTTTGAGGCTTCACAAGAAGCGATATGGATGAAAGAGTTCATTACAGAGCTGGGTGTGATTCCTAGTGCGCTGGACCCAATGTCTATCTACTGTGATAACATGGGCGCCATAGCCAATGCGCAAGAACCAAGGTCACACAAGAAGCTGAAGCACATCAAGCTATGTTTTCACGCTATTCAAGAACATATCCAAGATGGGGATATAAAGATTTGCAAAGTACACACAGATCTGAATGTGGCGGATTCGTTGACTAAACCTCTCCCGAGGGCAAAACATGACCAAGACCAAACGCCATGGGTGTTCGTATATTACCATGTATTCTAGATTAGATGACTCTAGTGCAAGTGGGAGACTGTTGGAGATATGCCCTAGAGGCAATAATAAATGTAGTTATTATTATATCTTTGTGTTTATGATAAATGTTTACATTCATACTATAATAGTATTAACAAGGAAACATTAATACTTGTGTGATTTGTAAACTTAATTTGAAGTCCCTAGTAAAGCCTCTATATAATACTAGCTTGTTGGTTAATAGATGATTGTGGTTTCCCTATCATGAACATTGAGATGTTATTAACAACAAGATCATATCGTTAGGAGAATGATATGATGGACATACTCCTATAGATAAGCGTAGCATAAAGATCAAGTCATTTTAATAGTTCAATTGCTATATGCTTTCTGATACATAGTAATCTAATTCCTTCGACCATGAGATCATGCATATCACCTTTACCGGATGGATGCTTTGATGACATCAAACACCACACCGTAATCGGGTGGCTATAAAGGTGGCATTGAGTGTTCGGAAAGTATTGATTGAAACATGGATCAAGAGGGATTTGTCCATCCATATGATGATAGATATACTGGCCCTCTCGGTGAAATGTCATCTAATTAGCTTGCAAGTATGTGACCGCTCATAAGGGATCACATATCACGAACGAGAAAAGAGTACTTATCGGTAACGAGGTTGAACTAGGTATGCAGAGATACCGACGATCATAACCTCGGATAAGTAAACTATCGTGAGACAAAGGGAAATTGATATCGTATGTAAGTGGTTCATTCGATCGCAAAGTAATCGTAGAAATATGTGGGAGCCATATGAATTTCCAGATTCCTCTATTGGTTATTGTTCGGAGAAGTGTCTCGATCATGTCCGCATAATTCACGAACCGTAGGGAGACACACTTAAGGATTCGACGTTGTTTGAGTAGTTATGGAATGATGAGAAAGAGACCGAATGCTGTTCGTAGTCTCGAATGGAATTCGGGATATCACGAGGAGATCCGGAATGGTCCGGAGAATAAGATTCATATAAGGAAAGTCCCGTTTCGGAGATGGAGAATGGTTCCGGTGTTTTCATCGGGAATGTTCTAGAAGGTTCCGAAATGTCCGGCACTCCGGGGGGAAGGGTACATGAATGTGTCATTACAAGTTGGAATGATTGCATCATGTACTAAGTGTCATCGTTGTCCAAAATAAAGGGTTTATTCAAATCCTAGTTTGAAAAGTCAAACGGCTAGTTTGAAAAGTCAAACGGCAGTTTTTGGAAAGAGGAGGAGAGGTGGAAACCGAGTTGGGGAGGAGTTCCCTCCTCCAACCGTGGCGCACCCCAGCCGAGTTGGGGAGGGACTCCTCCCTTGGCAGACGGACCTCCACTATATAAGGAGGCGTGGCTCCTCCTAGCACACAAGATCCTCTCCTCCACCCCAACCCTAGCCGCCACCTCCACTGCCGCCACGACCTAGGTCAAGACGCCCGCCTAGCAACCCTAGCCGGCCAAGATTCCTCCTGGCGTGTCTAAACCCTAGATCGTCGAGGGACTCTCATACTCCACCATACTGCTCCGCTTAAGGCGAAGCCTCATGAGATCTCCTCTACTTCCTACCACGCCACAGTCGCCGGAATCGAGGAGAGTGCTACAACCTCCGCCGGAACAAGGGAGAGGAAGGTCTTCGCCGAAAATTTAACGTGACTGATCAAGGAGCGCGCCGAACGCACCGGAAGGATCGTCTACGCGATCTTGAGATCGGGAAGATTACGACTACATCACCCACGAGAATCCGCTCTCGTTAAACACTTTGGAATCTTCGAGGGTGAGTTATTCTATTGACTCGTTGCTACAATCTAGTAGATAGATCTTGGCTTGTTTGTTTGTATGCGGTAGAAATTTTTTGTTTTCCATGCTACGAAACCCTACATGTTCTGTATCCCAGCTTGATGTTCAGAACACCTTTCTCAATGGTGAGTTGAGTGAGGAGGTTTATATGCAGCCTCCTCCTGGGTATTCTGTTCCCGAGGGGATGGTTTGTCGTCTTCGATGTTCTCTTTATGGCCTCAAACAGCCCTCGTTCGGTTTGAGCGCTTTGCTTCAGAGTGATCGCCTTGGTTTCTCCCCTAGTGCTCATGATCCAGCGTTGTTTGTTCACACTTCTCGTGGACGCACTCTTCTTCTTCTCTATGTTGATGATATGATCATTCTTGGTGAGGATTCGAGTATATCGCCTTTGTTAAGGCTCTTCGTGATCGTTTCTTATGACCGATCTTGGTCCTCTTCGATACTTTCTTGGGATTGAGGTTTCCTCCATTTCTGATGGCTTTTACATCTTCCAGGAAAAGTATATTCAAGATCTTGCTCGTGCTGCTCTTGGGGATGAGCGCATTGTTGAGACCCCTATGAAGCTTAATGTTAAGCTTCAACCTACTGATGGTGATCCTCTTCATGATCCGATGCGTTATCGTCATCTTGTCGGGAGTCTTGTTTATCTTGTTGTCACTCGTCCTGACATCTTTTATCATGTTCATATTCTGAGTCAGTTTGTTTCTGCTCCTACCACTATTCACTATAGTCATCTTCTCCGTGTTTTTCGTTATCTTCGTGGTACGATCACTCGTCGCCTTTTCTTTCCGCTGCTCCTCGGCTCCAGTGCTATTCGGATGTTATTGCGAGTGATCCTTCTGATCATCGCTCTTTCTCGCCATCGTGTGTTTCTTGGTGGTTCGCTCATTGCTTGGAAGACGAAATGTATACGGCCTTCTGCTCGAGTGTTGATGCTGAGTTGCGTGTTATGGCCTTGTTGACTGCTGACCTGGTTATAGTGGTTACTTGCGAATTTTTGTGTCTCTATTACCACACCCACTCTGGTTTTGTCTGACAGTACAAGTGCTATTAGTGTTGCACATGATTCGGTCAAGCATGAGCTTACCAAGCATATTAGTGTTGATGCTTTCTATACACGTCTGTGTGTAGGTTTCGAGTTGTTGCGCTCAAGATGTGCCTCAGATTTACATTGGTGGATTTCTTTACGAAGGCATGCACTGTAGTAAGATAATTTTCTACAAACTCAGTGTTGTGGATCCACCATGAGTTTGAGGGGGTGTTAGATGTATATATTTATGTATTGTAATTTTCCCATATGTTAGGTGATTCCTGCATATTTGTACCTGTACATGTATTATATATTATAGCCTTTGAATCCCAGAGAAATATATGTTGCATATTTCTCACAGCATATATAACTTTTCTTGAGTAACAGGGCATGTCCCATTTGAATCTGCCCATCATGCAACTGCCAGAGGCCGCAAACAGATCAGACTTCTCATGAAGTAGCTGTGTTTCAGCTGGATGTATATATCATAGCTGCAGATACATCCAAGATACGGTTAGCAAATGGCTAGCGCGTCATGTGGCCGCCTCGGCCGCGGACAAAACCTCCCTCGTATCCTGTTGCCGCGCCATGTTCTGTCACGGATCACGATCCATCCTTAGCCGCTGGAGCAGTGCTAGTACTACCTTGATTAAACAAACCGCCCATTGGTAAGCCAGCAGCGTCATGGGATCGGCAGGTTCAGTCGTCACAGATCACGTTTAGGCCCTACTTGTTTCGCTAGAAATTAGTCCTATACCGCCGTTTTAGTCGGTCCCGGTTAGTTTTCGGCCTGAGCCCAGTATCGCTACTTGGTTCGCTGGTTTTTTTCCGTCTCCGAATCGATTCCGTCCCAATTACACGCGTAACTATCATGGACCTGCGGGGTCCGACCCAAAATAAGCCGATGCTGGGTACTGAAACGGAGCACCTCCGTATACTCCTGTGCACCTGCAGATACCCCTGTGAGTGAGACGGAGCGGTAACGCAGACTGCCCTCCCAACCGGGGCCTTAGTCGTCGCAGCTACTCCTCCAGTAAGAACGGGTCTCGCGCTAGGAGAGGAGTAACATAAAGATAGCGTTGAATTAATCGTCCGATAGTGTTTATCGTGTACTCCTACTGGGTAGGTCAGTACTACTAGTACTTAATTACCATCTGTTTTATGGCCGGAGAAGTCTATGCCAGGCACATGCAAATTATATAGTACTCGATGAAGAATCTTAGGCTGGTGAGAGTATCATAGCTAGTAGTATTATATTGATAAAAATCTGATATGATATAATAATTAATGAAAAAAGAGATGGTATCATAGGTAAATACCGTATCATAGCACGTAAAATTAGAAAGTTCTTATACAAATAAATTTTGTATATAATTTTGTATTGAGATTCTACAAAATATTGAATATAGTACTAGTATGATACTACCATATGATACCATGCACTATGGAAATAGTATCATACACTTGAAAAAAGAGATTGTTAGAGTATCATAGGTAGATACCGTATCATAGCACGTAAAACTAGAAAGTTTTTGTACAAATAAATCTTGTATATAATTTTGTATTGAGATTCTACAAAATATTGAATATAGTACTAGTATGATACTACCATATGATACCATGCACTATGGAAATAGTATCATACACTAGTATCATATGCATAATACTAATAGTATGATACTATCACTAGGACTAGCCTTAGAATCATAAGTACTATGCCACATTTAATTTTGGGCATGTTCTTGGCGCACCGTAGAGCCTGATTTACACTAAGAATCGGTGTACATTTTGGTTCTAAGAGGATATTGGTTACGCCAGGAATACAGATGAAAGTATATCCGCGACTCCATGTCTTATTTTCCGAAAGTCCTCTCTTTTTTTATACGGTGCAAAGGACTTGTTATTTTTACAATAATTTAAAGAAGATAATTATTCAGTTAATTAACAAAAATCAAGGCGGAAACCGATTAAAACACACCCAAAAAAAGGGCAAACCATGGCCACCCTACCTAACCACAAAGACTCCACATGCGCCACCAAGGAGGAGATCGTCATCGAGGTTGCCTGCAAACTATTGTCGTCATCGATTCTCCACGAGCAAGCGACTCCAACTTCATCGCCAATGACCATCAAAGAAGCCCTCGCTGCGAAAGATAAACGAGAACCTTGTCGTCCTATGTCATACAATCGACCCAACGCGTGAGGGACTAAGCAGTTTCGACTTCGAAAATGAGCCTTGCACGAGAAAAAAGCACCCGTTGCACGAACTGAGCCGGCCTGACTATTAGGGATAATTGCACACCAATCTTGCCTTTCGAGAGGCATCTGCACCGTCGTGCCATCCCACAGCATTGTGACTCCCGAAGTCCGTCTTCACAACTACACAACAAGAAAATGTGAAAGACGTCAAGTGGTCGAGGACCAAAGACATGCCTTGACCTTGCGTCGCTTGCCACCATGATTGTCGTCACACAAATTGCGGTGCCATCTCATCCGAGGCAACAACCTCGTCATCTACAAGAACAAGTCGACACACATCTAGTCCCTTCGGCTACCACTTGCTTTGCCTGGGCATCCACGCGAAAAACTTGCCACGCCTCTAGTCCCTCCGACCACCACCCACTCTAAAAAGATGCCTCTAAGGAGGCGGTGACGCAAGGCTCAATTCATTGCGTGATTCAAGGAAACCCGAATCTAGGGTTTCCCATGGATCGCCTTAGGAGGAGAGCGTGTCACCACATTAACACCTCTGAGGGCTGCGGGTGTCGATATCGGTGTGGTCGACGAGAGGCCAGCACACGATTTTCGGCTGAAGCATGATACTAGCAAAAAAAATCAGCGAGATTATTTTATGAGTATTTTTTTTAGCGTAGGTTGAAATGCATTTGCCAAAAATTGTTGGATTATTTATAATGTAAAAAGGTTGAAAAAAATTGCTTATAAAAAAAGTTTGAAAAGTCGCAGGCGCTTATTTCTCCCTCCCATGAGCACAACAAGCGTGCTGCCCCGTTGCCTCACTCCCCCTCTGCATTTAGAACTCTGCTCGATTCTTTAAACGACTGTCCCGAGATCTCAACAGCAGCTACTACCCCCACACCCACACACGTCGGTCGACACATTGACCCCTCCCCCGCCCGGAGAGCACAAGAGCATTACCACATCGAGGGCAGCAGCGCACCCGTGCTACAGCTCAAGCATTGACCCCCCGCCCCGCCCCCAGGAGGAGAGCAGCAAGCATCTGGGCGCGCGAGATGGCGCCGCCGCCGTGCCGCGCCGCGCTCACGCTCGCCTTCGTCGTCCTCGCCGCCCTGCTCCTCGTCGCCGCAGCCGCTAGTCCGTACCACGAGCTCGATCCGGCCATGTGGGCGACGGATCAGGCCTCCGTGATGCCGGTGTCGGCGTGCACGGTGGAGGGCCAGGAGGCGGGGTGCGAGGGCGACGCGCCGACGAGGAGGCAGCTGGGCGGGAACAGCTACATCGGGTACGACGCGCTGCGGCGCAACGCGGTGCCGTGCTCCTACCGCGGCGCGTCCTACTACAACTGCCGCCCCGGCGCCCAGGCCAACCCCTACTCCCGCGGCTGCTCCTCCATCACCCGCTGCAGAGGCTAGAGACATAGGGTGCTGCCTCGCCGCCGTGCCGTACGAGTCGACGCGACGCCCGGCTCACGGCGGCGCGCGAGAACCGCACTCATGGTCCGTTTCTTGTAGTAGGAACCTGTAAGTTGTATGACATCTTTGATTTCTCCTCTTCTTCCCGTCGGCGGTTCTTTTATACCGGATTCAGTTCGAGATTGATCCGTTGAGCAAAATCATCCATCCATCCATCCATAGCTTTTTGTAATTGGCAGGCGCGGCATGTAAATCGATCGATCTACTATCTTGGATTCCCTGATTCGTTTCAATAATGCTTACATATACTACCTCTCACATTTGATTGATTGATTGATTATTCTGCCACGAAATGTATCTCTGATTTGATCGAATTCAGAGTGTGCCCGATCCCAAAAATAAAATAAAAAATAAAAATGTAGCTGTGCCCTGTACGCGATGGGCCGCACATACGCGTGGTCCTGGTCGCCATGAATCGATCTCGCGGCACCCCTGGACATGGACCGATCCTGCTGCCGCTGCCACTTGCGAGAATAATTTATTAGAGGTACTAGCGTGATAACGGCGATTCATTGCACATGAAGATACTAGTTCGAGCGTGGGAACTGGTACACCGACAGCCTCTGCCAAGCACGAGATCGGGAGTGGGCGCGGGCAGGCAGGCGGATGCGGATGCAGCAGGGAGAGTGGCATATGGGACGCACGACAACGGCTAGTTGATGGGGGAAACACTTCTGGGTTCCGCAATTTGATTTTGGAATCATTATTTGATTCCAAATACTAGTACTAACATGGATGGTTTTGTTTCTTCCTAGTGAAGTGAGCTGGAAGAAATTCATCTGATTGGAGCAACTCGTCTGACGGCTGACCGAGTCGCTGATTCACAAGTCTCTAGTGGCAATTGGGGTTTATTTCCGAGAAAAAAAACTATAGTGGCAAATAATAGAGTTAAATACGGTAGCAACCCTGTACTTGTGCTGCTCGATAGTCATGATGCTCATAATTTGCACAATTTATCCTGTGTACTTGTTAATTAGGCTTAATTTAGTCCAAACATATATTTGTCATCGAATTTGACATGACGTGGAAGATATATGAACACCGGTCCCACTTGCAGGAGAGCAATGAGCTTAAAAACTTGCACGAACCCCCTTCCGTATCTAGAACATACATTTTCACGGTCGTTGGTGTCAGCTCTATGTTGTCTGAATAACTGTTATATGTTTCAGTCTCGTGATCGCCACCAACATCGCCTCCCTCTTCGTCGACTTCGACTCCCTCCATTTTCCCTCCCTCTCAAACAAAACAATTTAGAACTGAAGGGCGTTGTAACGACGTGAGGCGCTGGCTTATAAATTAGATAGGGAGGTGTACGTGCAAATATCTAGGAGCGAAAATGTATGTTCTAGATGTGGTTGGGGGTTCTTGCAAGTTTCCAGACCAACTGCTCCCTACAAGCGGGGCCAGCGTCTATGTGTCATTTGTGTAAGCTTAAATTCGATAGCAAACATGTTTTTAGATTAAATTTAGTTCAATTGACAAGTACACGGGTTAAATTGTACAAATTCCCAGTATATGGAATAAATGGAGCCACCCAGACAAGTATAGGGACTGCTATTGTATTTAACTCCAAATAATAATGCCACTATTTCTCGAAACAGGATTTCGTCCCGCTTTATAAATAAAGCAACATCTAGGTACAAGCCCGTCTTACAACAGGTCTGTCGCTAAGTGCGCCAAAAGGGAAAACAAAAAGGTACTAATGGGACAAGGCAACCGAAAGAAAAAACCACCACCAGAGACAGAAAAGAGTCACTCCATCAAGGAGTAGCAGGGGCGTCTAGAGAAGCGCCTGCCCGCGAAACGAGTGAAGAGTGTTGTCCAAGCGCTCCCGGTCCTTCCGCCTAGCTAGCGGGGACCACTGCTGGAGAAAACCAAGAAAAGAAAAAATGGAGTCAGAAGCCCGTCACGGGTAAACTCGCTCAATCACCATCTTATTGCATATGTTCCACATGGTCCATGTCAAGGCGGCAAACACTAACCATAAAAGGCGTCATCGCCTTCCTCTATGGTTTGCCTCCACTTCGAGGAATTCCCCGAGATCCTAGGCATGCCAAGGAGGCCCCAGGACTTCTTGGATGAAACTCCACAAAAACTGAGTGGTAGGTCAAGTAAACATAATACCCGGTGCAGATTTTCGACGTCCCACGTAGTGGACACAGGCCATTTCCCGACTATTCCTCTTTGATACCTCCACTCGTGAGGGTAGGCGGTCTCGGAGAAGCTGCCAAACAGAGATCTTCTGACTAAGTGGGCAAGGGGATTTCTAGAGAGGGGTCGCCCACTCTAGCTCCGGGCCCTGAAATAGGGCCTGGTAAGCCGAACTCATGGAGAAGCCTCCTAGGGGGGAGGGCCTCTAGGAGATCGAGTCACTGTCCTCCGAGAGGAAGGCTGGGAGGGAATTCCACAGTCTATCAAAGTCCGCGGACTCCTCCAAACTAAATGTTCTTTGGAACAGGATGTTCCAGAGTCCCCCTGCATCATCTCAACCACCAACCCCAACGAGGAGGCACAAATGGAAAAAGGGGCAGCGAAAGCCATACTAAGGGGAGAGTCTACAAGCCATGGGTACAACCATAAGGGAACCCTCGCCATTTCCTAGGGTGAAATATAGCCCACGTCAGATGTCATTCTTGATGTCATAGATGGCTCACCAAAATTGGGAGCCCTTCCGATGCTCACAAGCTATAAGGGGCGGCCCCGAAGGTATTTGGCTTTAATAAGTCATAGCCACAAGCCTCCATCATCCTTAAGAATGCGCCACACCCATTTTAGCATGAGCGCCACGTTGAAGCTGCGAGAATAGAGAATCCCTATGCCCCCAAGGCACTTGGGGGCGCACAAATCTTCCCATTTAACCATGTGGTATTTTTGGTTGCCATTCTTTGCTACCCAAAAGAACTAAGAAAATTCTTTAAAAAAGTCAGCATGGGTTCCTCCAGGTAACAGGTACAACCCCATCTGGTACATGGGGAGGATAGATAGGCAAGAATTGATCAGGATCATCTTGTTGCCCTTGGTCGTGAGCCGCGTTCGCCAGGGTTCAGCTTTTGACCGAACCCTCGTGACCAGGTGCGCTAGGTCTTTGATCAAAACTCGGGCATCTTGCATCGGCATCCCTAGGTAGGTAATGGGGAAATCCGTTAGCCGGCAGTTAAGATTGTCCGCAATACACTGTCTGTCCTCATCTGAATATCCAAGGATCATGACCTCGCTTTTGTCTAAGTTGATATTAAGACCCGACATGGATTCAAAGCAAAGAAGGAGGATTTTGAGATTAACAATATCGCTCTCCATGCCTTGCACCATGACATGGTATCATCCTCATATTGGAGGTGGGAGATACCACCTCCAAGGATAAGATGCCCTACCACATCCAGTGGCAGAGCCAGCTGAGATAGAGAGCCCGGGCAAAGCACTAAGCTCTCCGGCCGGCGGCCATTTTCCAAAAAAAATCTTGATTAATTCATCACTAATTTCAATGGAAAATCGTGGAGAGAGCCTGGGCAGCTGCCCGGGCATGCCGGGCCCTAGCTCCGCCACTGACCACATCCGAGATGTGGCCAGAATTTTTGGCTTTATCCAAAATTTCTGCAAGGGTATCTACCGCGAAGTTAAACATGAGTGGGGAAATAGGATCCCACGTCTCAATCCACAAGTAGGCCAGAAATAATAGCCTGCTTTCCCATTGACATCAATGTCCGTGCTACCACTCATCGCGAATTGCATAATCCAGCAAATCACCCGGTCATCGAAGCCCCTCCTCTACAGCACTAGTCGAGGGAAGGCCCAATCTAAGCGGTCATGGGCCTTCTGAAAGTCCAACTTAAGAAACACCGTTTTCTAACGTTGGACCTTGACCTCATGAATAATTCCATGTAGTGCAAGGACCCCATCATGAATGAGGTGCCCCTTCAAGAAGGAAAACTGGAGAGAGTGGGTGAGGCGTTTCATGACCGGTGCAAGTCTGATGGCACACACCTTCACAAAAATCCGTTGGATGACATTAATTACCATGATTAGTCTAAATTGACGTATATCCGTAGCCCCCGTAAGCTCACCAAAGTTTAGCCTGGACATGACCAACGTTCCAGAGTAGAACTCCTGGAACATCGACATGTTGACCGGCTGCAGCTGATTCCAGAAGTTCTGAAAGAAGGCCACAGAAAGACCATCAGGGCCCAGGCCCGAGTTGGTCTTCATGGACTTAATTGCCGCGGCAACCTCCTCCTGGATAAATGGAAGTGTGAGTTCCGAATTCCCGGCGGTGGTAACTGTAGATCCCAAGGACCATAAGTTGGGAGCCAGCGAGATCCCAAACCTAGGACGAGCTGAGAAAAGATCCTTAAATAATACCACCACCACTACTACTAGAAAATTTAAAAATAGTAGTCATGGCGAGTTGTTGCTGGCTTTGTGATGAACGGCTGAGCCAAGAAGGACTGAACAAGACCGAAATGCTACTGTATCAAGTCTAGTCCAAGTCTACGCACCATGTTGAGCCGGGCGGATAAGTAACAACGCAAATCACTTTTTCTATTATATTCTAAAAGAATTATCATTTTCATGGAACCGATTATGTATGTATTCGTCATCCTTATCCACCTGTGTGCAAATGAAACTTAGTCTGTCAATAAATTGATTTTATGTATCCTAGCAGAGATATCCTACTAATAATTCTACTTTGCTCACCTACCTATGATTATTTGATGGAGTTTGGTTGTCTATGTTACACTAACATCATAACAAACCGTTCATTAGTTGTTCGCTCCCTACCTTGTTTTCTTGGATATCCAGCAGCACGCAAAGGCTATCGTCCGATACGTTCGGCTATGTAGCACGTCTCTCTTCTTCTTTTTTCTTATGGTAGCGATTTCCCCACATTTGGCAAGTCGGCTGCCCTCTAGTGCCCTGCCTTCGTTCGGGCTCTTCCTTTGCACTCTTCTCCACTGGCTTCTTGTTCGTCCGCATCAAGGTGCAGGAATACATCATGCCATGGATGTTGGCATGGAGATCACCCTTTGTGGATGGAGCTCCTCAAAGGACGACAGAGACTATGAGAATGGGTATGGACTCGTAGGATATGTCACCAATGGGCCTTCAGTGAGCCGGATTTAGCGTCGGCAAGCCCGGACAATAAGGTCGGTGGTCCAAATCAAGGTTAGTTTTTTCTCACATGCTGCAAAGTCTTGTGTGTTTTAATGCAAACTCAAGAGAAAGATGCTATGAAAACACTCTGTATGCGGCAAATACTGCTTCAATGTTGCAAATGTTTTCATAAGAAGTTGCAAACATTCTCCTCCCAATCCCATGTTGCATATGTGTGACTTATTTATTGAGGATTTGTTGTGGCATATGAGGATTTGATGTGATCAGTGGGAATTTGTTGCATACTTATTTATTTATGCATAGCTGTTTTAGAATGATGTTGTGCTTTTTTACGGTTTTTAACCCACCCTAGAATGAAATTCTTCAACAATGTTGCAGTAATACAAAAAAAATATTGTGCAGGAGAGGGCATTGCTGCATCGATAGAACAGACGAGATTCTGCATTTTAGTGACATCTGACGGTGGGGGAGGAAAACGTTTTTTTACCCGATCAATCGGACGACATAGAGTGAGGTCCTTTGTATCATATACTTAACGCTAGTTCTATAAAATCTTAAAGCCTAGTTTATGAGTGTTTGTAAGAATTATGACAATATTTACTATTTAGACTAAATTATACGATTTGTAGTGTGATTTTCTAAAAAAACCACTTATAGTTTACAGTTTTGTTGTTTATAACATAGTGCAATATAAGTGACACCACGTGTTTTAGGATTCTAGATCCTCCATGTGTATGTAGATTTCAACCCGCAAAAAATTGTGTATGTAGTTTTTTGGCGAGTCCATATTTCAGTTC
This sequence comes from Avena longiglumis, assembly GCA_030063025.1. Classification (NCBI taxonomy): domain Eukaryota; kingdom Viridiplantae; phylum Streptophyta; class Magnoliopsida; order Poales; family Poaceae; genus Avena; species Avena longiglumis. The sequence goes on along the minus strand of CP125973.1, from coordinate 75,749,203 downwards.
TCAACTCAACTCCATCGCCTCAATAATTTTTGTTAGCGATTATGATCTCTTTTTATTTATCTATTTATTCATTTATTTATTTATGTACATCATCCAGTTCTACATCCAGTTACACACACACTCCCCATTATTGTCTGATTCTCCACCCTAGGTCCTCCTAGTTCTTATCTCTTCTAGACAACGTGGCATGGGTTCATGCGCTAGAACCAGCTTTAGTGTGCTCGTTCGACGTCTCAATATCCTCGCTTCATCAACGACATCTCCCCCATAGTGCTCTCCTTGATCCAAATTGGTCACCCACCATGCATGATGAATTTGATGTTGTTGTTCAAAACAATACATGGAAGCTAGTTCCTCAAATATAGTTTCTAGTAAATGTTTTGTATATAAATGCAACTCCAATGCTTTTGTTATATTACTACAAAGCCCAATAGATTAGACATGGAAATTCTGAGGAACCCGTGATAAATATTTGATGAGATTTTTAGTCTTGTTGTGAAGCCTGCCACTATTAGAGTCATCCTCAACCTCGACATTTCCTCTCCCTGGCCCATCCAACTAGTTTGATTTTAAGAACATTTTCTACATGGTTCCTTGACGAGACAATACTATATTGTCAACAACCACCCGGTTCTAAAGCAGCCGATAAACCCACCCACGTTTATCTCCTACGGTCTAAAACAAGTGTCTAGGGACTAGTTTACTCATTTTCTTCCTTCATTCACTCGATTGGAGTAGTTTTTTCTCAACCTGATACATCTCTTTTTAGCTACAAAGCAGACACACACATGTCATATGTTCTTTTCTATTCTTATGAATAGCTTATGACAGATTCATAATCAATCCTTCCTAGCTGAAATCATATATATCTTCCCTTAGCCTTGAAATCTCTATCACATTCTTGGATCATCCAACACTTCCTAGATGTTGCAGTGTCGCATTCTACCTCTAGTCTCATTCTTTCCCAACACACTTACATCCTAGATCCCTAGAGATTTTTGCCAAAGTTGGCATGTTCGAGTTACACCATGCGTACTCTTGTAGATATATGCCCAAAGTTACCTCCTATGGCGGTCATATTGTTGATCCCACCTTTTACCATAACTTTTACATGATCCTTAATATCTAATCATTAGTTTTCCTGATATAGCTTAGTTGGTACACTGAGCATGCTTCTTTATACATGACATTCGTGAATTTCATCTCCACTAGATCAGACAGATCCTCCGTTATCTCAAAGATTTTCTTGACCTTGGTCTTCACATCAACTTCTCATCTCCATCTACTTTGATATCATATTATGATACCTATTGCCCTAGGTGCCCAGATACTTTTTGGTTCATGTCGATATTACATGCTCTTGGTCCCCAATGTGGTCTCATGGTCATTAAAGAGACAATTCACAGTTTCTCGCTGCCTCACCAGTGGTACAACATATATTAGTTATTATATCCAAAATTTGTAGCAATTGCTAATAGAGTTCCAAAAATCCCTACTGTGAAAATATATCCAATAAACATTCATGTTAACCCCTTGAAGTATGGACCAAAAATAACATAATGAAACTACTTTGCACAAATAATTTATGTTTATACATGTGTATGTTCTTCATATCCCAATTTGGTCCAGGTTTGTAGATTTATTTAGCAAAGGTGTTACAACTATTGTGTTCAAAGAATTTCTCTCCATTCAGAGCATCTAACGCTTGATGCTACCACCACCGGGAGCTAAGCCATTCAAAGCAAAATTTGAACTCAAAATTAACTAGAATAATTTTAATTTATACCAAAAGTTTATGCTTTTTACATGAAAGCCCTGCATGATGCAATATTGACAAGTATAACTCCTATTGTTTATTTCACATATTTTACCACATACAAAAGCTTTGCTAAATGTTAGTTAATCTATTCTTCAATATATAATTAATAATATCTTCAAGTACATTGTATTGTCCTAAAAATAAACTGTCTTTTGTAACAAAAGTTTGTTTGTGAATTATTTTTAACATTTTCATAAACTATATAGTTATACATATTCATGGTAAAGATTGTTAAAGTATATGACCTAACAAATCTATATAGTGGTTTCTAGTATATAACTATGTAATAATATTTACTGAAACTTGTAGAGTATAAATTACATGGTTCACACGATTATTTACTGTTTTTGGAGGTCAAATTAGCATACAAGTTATAATGAGTTGACAACATGTGCATGCTCTGTGCTTAGTATTGAAATAGTGTCACTCGTAGTAATCACCAATGAGCATGAAATTATGTGCATTCTACTAGTGCGGATGCATACATTTTAATTTATTTGATATGTACATCTACCATATGTTGCTTATCATCTATGTCTGATAAGATTGGTCTGTTACTACGTGGTACATGGTCCGTGTTGTGGATCATCTCCTACAAATTCAGAATTTTATTTGTTTTTGTTTATTCAACATTCAACAATGGTGTCTTATGTGTAATAAATATTACGGATTACCAATATAATTTAGTCTTCTGCAAAAACAACCTATGGCTTCCAAGAGAAATTTCCATGTTTGCCCGCATGTGGACGGTCCCTGGCCGGGTGTGTTAAGCGTGCAAAACCGCACTGCCACCTGCTCGCGCTATTCATCGCTCTTCGGTGGCTGCAACATCAAGACCAATTCTTCAGGAGGCATTGCACATGACTCTACGTTCGAGTTAAATACAGTATCGGTCCCTATACTTGTCGGACTAGCTCGATTTAGTCCTCGTATTCGGAATTTGCTGAATTTTGTCCATGTACTTGTGAATAGGGTTCAATTAAGTCCAATTTAATGTTTGCCATCGAAATTGAGCTGACGAGGATGACACGTGTACTGAAATCTTTCAAAAACACCCTCACACATCTGAGAAAATTGCAAAAAATAACCACAAATATTGCAAAATACAGGATTAGTCCATGTACTTGTCCAGATGACTCGATTTAGTCCTGATACTTGTCAATTAGACTCGATTTAGACCAAATGCATGTTTGCTGTCGAATTTGAGCTCATGCGGAGGACACGTGAACACATGTCCCACTTACAGAAACTAGTTAGCCTAAAAATTTGTAGAGACTCTCTTACGCATCTAGAGCCTGAAAATTTGTAGAGACTTCCTTACGCATCTAGAACGTATATTTTTCGCTCCTAGATATTTACATGTACTTACTCTCCATCTAATACATAAGCCAGCACTCCAACTTGTTACGGTACCCTTCAATTCAAGACTGTTCTATTTAAGAGGGAGAGAAAATGAGGGAGTCGATAGAAATGGAGGCGACGGTGGCGACGATCACTAGACCGGAACATGTAACTTTTTTTCATAGAGAGGAGGTGACATCGAAATGATACCGGCAGCCGCGAAAATATACGTTCTAGATGTGGGAGGGATACTACAAGTTTTCACGTCAGCCGCTCTACTGTAAGTGGGACCCGCGTCACGATGTGGGAGGGATACTACAAGTTTCCACGTCAGCCGCTCTACTGTAAGTGGGACCCGCATCATGTGACGCGGGTCCCACTTACATATTTGTCATCGAATTTGAGATGACGTGAACGAGACGTGACGCGGATCTCACTTACATATTTGTCATCGAATTTGAGCTGACGTGAACACGAGCCCCACTTATAGTTGACGCGGGTCCCACTTACAGTAGAGCGGCTGGCGTGGAAACTTGTAGTATCCCTCCCACATCTCGAACGGACATTTTCGCGGCTGCCGGTATCATTTCGATGTCACCTCCTCTCTATGAAAAAAAGTTACACGTTCCGGTCTAGTGATCGTCGCCACCGTTGCCTCCATTTCTATCGACTTCCTCCTTTTCTCTCCCTCTTAAATAGAACAATCTTGAATTGAAGGGTACCATAACAAGTTGGAGTGCTGGCTTATGTATTAGATGGAGAGTAAGTACATGTAAATATCACATATTTAGGAGCGAAAAATATACGTTCTAGATGCGTAAGGGAGTCTTTACAAATTTTCACGTTCTAGATGCGTAAGGGAGTCTCTATAAATTTTCAGGCTAACTAGTTTCTGTAAGTGGGATATGTGTTCACGTGTCCTCCGCATGAGCTCAAATTCGACAGCAAACATGCATTTGGTCTAAATCGAGTCTAATTGACAAGTATCAGGACTAAATCGAGTCATCTGGACAAGTACATGGACTAATCCTGCATTTTGCAATATTTGTGGTTATTTTTTGCAATTTTCTCAGATGTGAGGGTGTTTTTGAAAGATTTCAGTACACGTGTCATCCTCGTCTGCTCAAATTCGACGGCAAACATCAAATTGGACTTAATTGAACCCTATTCACAAGTACATAGACAAAATTCAGCAAATTCCGAGTACGGGGACTAAATCAAGCTAACCCGACAAGTATAGGGACTGATACTGTATTTAACTCCTCTACGTTCTGTTGCTGGTTTTCAATGGACTTCTCTTGTTCGGATTTTAGCTCAAACGTGTAGTTGCATCTATCTTTAAAACCACATTACAAAATGTCAAAAAGAAATTGAAAAGGTTCCACGCAAATATACGTCATTCTATGTTCGCACAAAAAGTCCTGATGGAAAGAATCTTTTTGTGGCTTGTGTATAAAAGATAATTTCCGATGCTTCAATATGACTATTCACGAGAGCTTTTTGTCTTTTTTACACGGGACATTCTTTTTTTGCCTAAATTTATGTTGTACATACAATGTCCGGATCTGTGCTCGAGATTTTCTTTCAGAATTATTTGATATTTTGAATACGTTTTTATACATTTTAATTCACTTGTACAGACATGTACTCTACTCCATTTTAAAAAAATGGGGATATAGTCCTGCCATCTGTATAAATAGATGGACATAACCCGAATAAGCCTGTTGGAACCCTGGCTACAGGTACCGGTGTTTACAAACTCCGAAAATTTGAATTCATCTTTTTGAAACTTCAAAAGCCGGGCCCCGTGGCTCGGGTGCCACCACGCCTTTTATTATAAGTTCGTCGTCCAAATAATATAGTAGCTCAATATGCGCTCAAGGTCAGTACAAATATCAACCACCAAAAAATAAAGAACAAAGTAAAGAAGCTACCCATCATCATATTGTAACGCTGGCGGTGAAACCGGAGGTGAAAACGCTGGCGCGCAAGACGTATGAGCGCCAACCACCGAAACGGCAATCTATGCCGACGACCAGCGAGCGAGTGCGGGATGACGGACGGAGCTGAGCAGAGTCTGCAAATTACAGAGCCTTTTTCTTTCTTATTATTATTGCTTCGGTGCTTCACTTCAGATTATTATTTTCATATACGATCAACGATGCATGCTTATACGTAGCTGCTTACAGACTGAACATTGCCCACTATATATTCCGAAAAATCAACCACCCAATCCGTCGGTCACGCCCCTATAGAATAGACCTTCCTCGCCGGCATGACTTTTGCTTGCGACAGACATTCACGTGGCGGCGGCGGCGGCGACTCCGGAAGCTGGTAGCGCGGCGGCCCTGGCTGCGCGCACTCGCAGGTGCATATGCATGCCGGGCCAATGAAAATTACCCCGGAATCGCCGTCGACGTCGGCGGCGAAGTGGTCATGGGAGCAGAAGCCGCCGGTGAAGCGCTCCTGGCGGCACGTCTCCGCGCAGTGCGCGTCGTCGGTGCATCGCCTCCCCCTCGGGGACTGGCACAACGGAACCGCCTCCTCCGCACCTGCTGCACCACGGAAACAACACCCGAAACTCACTGCACGGTCAGATCAGGACTAGTACTACGGATGATGCACATGTTAATCATCTACCTACGGATGATGCACATGTTGAAACTCGCGACTCCCGGGTCGCCTCGCGCGGGGCGGCTCCGGAGGCGACAAACCCTAGAAAAGCCCGCACGATCTCCTCTCCTCGTCGCTGCCGCCGGGCGCCGGGTGGCGCTACCGCCGTCGGCGGTGGGCGAGAGGCGCCTCGACGGATCCCCTTCACGCGAGGCGGATCGTCACGAGGTGGTGTGGGAGGCGCGAACCTTGGCGGGAAGGCAGGGCGGAAGGCGGCGCGAGGCATGGCGGCGGCTGAAAGATGTCGTGTCGCTGCCAAATCGCCGTCTTTGGCGGCTTGTCCGTTTCTTCCATGGCGGCGAGTCAGCGATCCGGTGGAGGTGCCCGATGGAATTCGGAAGACCTAGATCGCTATCCAACCTAGTTGCCTCCTCGATCCGTTCTCCCGAACCGCCGGCGGTGTGGGATCATTGTGTCGGATCTAATAATGGTGGTGGTCCTTTGGTTTCCTTCACACGGTGACGAAGATCCGCTGATGTCCGCCTCGTTGATCCGGTGCGGAGAGGCGGGTTCGGAACTCCGACAAACTCCCGGGCGTATAATGCACGGAGATTGCTGGATCGGAAGGTATTGATCGTCTTGCCTTGTTTTTTTACATTTGTTTGGTTTCAGCGGGAGCGTTGCGAAGCTCTGATGTTTGTTCCCACCAAGTGTCATTCTTAGTGTCATGGCGAAGTCAGATGCGGAGATGTCAGTAAAGCGGAATATGAGGGTAGCAATGGTGATTTTTGTTATTGTGGCGACGGCGATCTGGCTGCGTGATCTGGGACTCGTTGCAGCGACTGTTGGTGCGGGAAGACAACACAGGGGGAGTTCTCAGTCTTATCTTGCAGGATGAAAATCCAAGGTCTGGCCTTGACTGGTTGTGTCTGGCAATGAACTTGTTGAAGACATTGTTTTGTGAGCAAGGACTTTCTCCAGGGTGAAAACCTATGATCTTTGATCGAACGGCGCTTGGGCCTTGTTTCCTTATTGAAGGCGTTGTTATTGGAGTGGGGACTCTTGGTGTTGTTACGATGGTGTCACCGTTGTTGCTTTGAGGATTAGTTCTCTAGCGGGACTTTTTTTGTAATTCTTTTTCTTTTTTGGGTTGTGTGCATCCGTAGAGCCGCTGCGTGCGTTATTCTTGGTGTGTAATTGGTATCCTGTGATATTAATATATGCTCTTTTCCAAAAAAAAAAAAACTACCTACGGATCAACAACATATGGACTTACTGTAGGCCATGATGAAGAGCAAGCCCAGGACGAAGAAGGCAGCAAACGACTGTGCTCCTTTGAACGCCATGGCTTAAGACAACTTAAGCTCTGCTTTGCTCTGGTCTGCTTGTGGTGGGATGGGGTGTCTTGTGACCAACTGATCCGTCTGCTATTTACCAAATGTTGGATAAGGGTATTTCTGTCTCGTGATAGACTGTCATGAGCGGCTCATGTTCTTGTCATATGTTGGTCCAGTGAGGTTCCAGTCTTCCAAAAATTATCACAGCTACGTACCATTCATGACTACCAAACTATCTTCCTTCAACAAAAAAAGTCATATACTCACAAGACAAACGCTCTCCAAGACTTTTGTTTTCGAATGCAGACATGTCCTTCATTCGATTTGAATGGCCGTGGCCCCTCCAGAAACGTTCCTTCTAAATAGTTAATTTGAACAAACAGCTATGGTTACAATTCAACACAAAGTGTCAGCAAGCTCGCATCAAAAAAAAAAAGAGCAACTACTTTGAATTACTACATGAAGCTATACAACTCTTATTACAAGCACAGTATCACATTCGCAGAATATATGTCATGCATGAAACTACATACATTACATTACATTACATTACGGGTGACACCACAGCATTATTTACGTACTATATATAGTAAGTACTCTCTCCGTTTAGAAATACTTATAAGATGTTTTAGATGTGTGAAGTAAATGCATCTAAACACCTTTTAGTACTCCCTCCGATCTATATTAATTGACTTGGATTTGTCTAGATTCGTATGTATCTACACAGGTTCTAGTACTAGATACATCTGAATCTAGATAAACTCAAGTCAATTAATTTGAATCGGAGGGAGTATGTAGATTCATTTGAACCTACACACTAAAAGATGTCTAGATATATTAGCTTCACTAACCTAAAACATCTTATATTTCCAAACGGAGGGAGTACCATCATTGTTTCTCGATCTACAACAGGCTACTTTTAGCTTACACAAGCTGGACTACTGCAGCAACTCTCAGGGCTCCACCTTGGAGAAGATCTGCAAGCTCATCAAACAGTATGGCAGTGCGCCAACCCCACCCTTTTGGAGCCTTGGGTAGGAGAGTGCCGGCTTGCTTCAGGCTTCCAAATATCATAACCTCTCTCTTCGATGGACAGATGAGCTGGGAACAAACACAAGTCAAACCACACACCGTGTATACACCATCAATGAGAAAAACAACAAATTGAAAAAAAGAAGAAGTATACCTGATATCGTGCAGTGACCTTTTCCCGGGGGTCAATATACATATGGGCCTGAGGAAGAGGTACATCAGCTGACCATAATATCTTGCGACGAATGAATTAATCTACTCCCTCCGGCCCATATTAATTGACTTGGATTTGTCAAAATTTGGATGAACCTATATACTAAATAGTGTCTAGACTCATCCAAATCTAGACAAATGTGAGTCAATTAATATGGGGTCAGAGGGAGTATTAAGTTACTTACCTTCCTCAAGGGATCTAACAGCTCAGCTTTGCGTCTGTGGAGAAAAAGCCCTGCATTGTCGATTTGTTAATTGCTACAGTAACATGCTATTGGGCAAACAACAAGGTTACTGGCGAACGTGAAAGAATCAGCATAAAATATGTTACCAAGGGTGCGACGCCCATGAGGATCCTCGTCATTGAACGCCTGGACACTTACCTACAAACATTCATGTTTATTGCCAAACTTCATGTAGGCTGTAAGAAGCATGGATAGATACAAGACCAGAAAGTAATGAACCTTCCATAGCGAGCCGGCGTAAAATACTTCAGGGGAGTGTTTCACCTGTCCATCTCCAAGCCTATGCACCTCTTCAAACTCAACCCTGCGTGTAGTTATAAACTGGTCAGAGCTTCGTACAAACATGAGTTTAGTGTGCACGTCAAAGTTCTAAGCTAATGAGGTCTGTGGGGGGATAAATAAATTTATATGAGAAGTTCAGAATATGTCTTGGTTGCCTAGTCTAATAAGAAATTACAGGAACTTGTTTCTTCCCCCTGCCTTTGGTGAAGGCATTAACATCTGACAGGAAAGGTTTTACAAAAAAAACCAGATTACTTGGAACAGATGATTTGGAAATCAAGTAAACACCATACAGAATAAGTCATGTTTGTTTTGACGGATTGATGTCAAAAGAGGTGGTCTATGTTGTAATTGTAAAGACGGAATAAATAGACATCTTACCCAAAGCGGAAAGGAGGAAAATGGCTAAGTGGTGTTCTCGAGTCCAATGATATGGTTGTGTTGTCTGTGCTTTCCCAACCGGACCCAGGTTCATGCTCTTTTGACTCTTGCATCTGGAGGGTAGAACCACCTGGTGTAGAAACTGAAGCAGCACCAGAATATCTAGTTTGCATGCCTGCCTCAAATATATGTTCTGCCTGATGATGAGAAGCACTGCTTTCTTGGCTAAGATTGACCAATGCAGTCAGACCATCTCCTGGAATATCTCCATTGTGGTCAACTCTAGGTTCGGATTCATCATTAGCAAATGATTGCTGGCCATTTCTTGAACCAAGCCCATAAGGAACACGAGAGAAGACATAACGTGTGGGAGCCCAAGCTGCACCAGGCACATTTGAGTTTCCTCTCCCAATGCCAGCAAGTCCGTCGACTGCTCCTCTTACGTTAACACGCACAGGACCAAACATGCCATTCCCATCGCCTTGGGCATCCGCAAGGTAGATACTGCCTGCAGTTCCCGAAGCACTGGTACGATCATGCTCCTGCCTGTGGTGGCTGTGAGTACTCACATATGCTTGTCTACAGGCACAAGAATTGCTTGTAAGGCAACAATTCCTGCAAGTATCAGCAACTATCGCTTGCACTCTGTGACACAGAAGCATCTGCATTACAAAATCACCAAAGTTTTAGAGATGGTCTTCGAGGGAACAAAGTATTAGAAGGGGAAGTAGAATAAAACCTGTAGCCAAAGACCATCGTTTACAGCTTTGCAAGGAAATTCGAACTCTTCAAGTTGCTTCCGAACACTTAACAGCGCATCAAATGACATATTGCAGTACAGAAGAGAACCCCTTTCAAATATATTCATGAAAGCATTATATTCATCAGCAGACAAAGAAGAGCTTCCCCTAACGCATCTAACCTGCCGGCGGCCAACAACCCTACCACCCCAAAGTGGTGCAGTGGGTCTTCCCCACTCACTTGGAACTAATCCATTACTTGAAGATGTTCTTGAGAAGTAATTCTTTGTCTGCTCACTAGAAAGCCAGATATTTTCGTTAAATTGATAAGAAGTGCTTTCTGCAGATGGTCCTCCTGTAGAAATATCATTCTCCGTCCTCTTGGAAGATTCAGCATTCTAAATGATCAAAACAAACAGTACAATCTTAGTGTACTTATGATGTTTCTGATAAAGTGTTCATCAACGATACAAGGAAAGGTCATAGCATACTGAAAACATGCACAAATGATCCACTTACTTGTGGAATGGGGCACGATGTGCTATCCTCCGGAATTATAACACCGGGAATATCAAGGATCTTATTGGCAGTTTTGTTCCCCATGTTATCATGCAACTTCAACTTCTGCAGTTCAGATTCCATAAGCTGCTCCTCACCAGTTTCATTCATGGGACTCTTTCCCTTCCCCATGGAACGATCAACAGTTGGTAAGCTTGCCATAAGATTCAAATTTTCGTTTCCACTAACTTCTACATCAGAGACAGTGACCTTTGCAAGTAGAGCAAATAATGCTAGTTCAAACCTTCAAGTGGCAAGACAAATTGTTTTTATAATTGGGCTTGCAAATTATATTACCATCAGTAGTGAAGTTAACAAATACATACCGTTTCTCCTCATTAGGTACCCACAATTCGTCAGATGTAAGGAGAGCATGCAAAGTTTGTGAAGAAAGTTTTGGAAGCACCTTTCAGCAAAACCAGAACCCGAGAATCAGTTGTCGATACTATGGAAAAAACAGCTACAGAAACATAAGCCTCACAGGCAATGTATGCATGACATATTCAAGAATGAAATTTACCCAGGTCCGACCACATGTGTCATAATCCAGCATTCATGATTTCATGTCCCAGCCTCAGCAAATAAAAAGCTAATAAATTCAAATGGTTCAACACCCAAAAGCTTTCTATACATTTATTGAGCACCACAGTTGCGTTTGGACTGTTAACTCATATTCCTTTATCTTGTGTGAAAGAAAATGGTAAGGGAAGCCCCGACACTATAGAGGGTGGAATTGTACCTCGGCTTCCCAACAAAGTGAACTAGGCTTAACTCCTAAGTTCTAATCACTAGAACATAGTCTCATAGTCTTCCTGATAATACCATTAATACACAAGAAAGCATTGCTGAAATTTTAGGCGTGGATGATAAGTTCCAAATTATGAAGTAGCTGGGTTTTATGGAGAATATCTAACACAGATCCAATCTATAAACATTAAGCGACAATTTATAAGGCAGCCACAACAAAAAGACTCCCTCTGTCCAGAAATGTAGGCCATCCTATGGTTCGTGCAGTTAACTTTCAAGACCTTTAACCAGTAATTTACATTAATATACATAGATTGGCAATATGCAAAAAAATATTATGTTTGTCTAGAAAAGACTAATACAATTATTATTATTTTTATAGTACTACTGATAAAGACCATACTGAAAGCTGGCAGTAACTAAGATTCCTACTTGAACAAAATATTTGATAAGCACAGCATTTTAGCCAACAAAATCGCCATGAATGCTCATCAGTCCTAACCTCTCGTAATTCTAGTGTGGCACTCTGGCAAAGATAACCCCAGCAAGCACTCCTGACACGCTCTCCATGACTACCATAGTCTTGACTTTCCGCAAACAACTGTAAACAATGAGAGAAAAATAAGACCATAGATAAAAAAGGGAAAACAATACCATTGATAAAGACATACATATAAATCACAAAGATAAGCTAATGAACTAACCTGATATTGTAAAAAATTGGATGTCCAAAGCTCAGAAATAATAAAATCAGTACATATTGTACACAAGCCCTGCAATAGTCCACTTGTAAGTACAATGCAATAGAAAACAACTGAGGCACAATAAGAACCCTCTGACATAGAAGAAACCTGAAGATCCAGAAATGATGCAGCTGCCAGTACACGGAAGGCATTATTATCATTAAGCTTGGGGGGCTGCCCATAAAGATATGCCAGCGCAATTGCTATTGCTTCTGAATCAATGTTAGAATCATCTAATTGCAAGACCACCGTAGGTGCTCCAGCTTCTCTCCATGGACCGTGCAACATATTCCTGACAGTTGTTTTTACACAGAACCTGCTTATCAGTTCCAGATATTGCTACAGCACTAATCTGGACAGATTTTACTACGTCGCTCATAGGAAAAGATAACAATCTAACGAAATGAAGGGTTTGGTTGCAGAGGAAGATTCCCTTCTATGTTGAAGATTGATATAATGAAATGAAGAGGTTCTGTTGCAGAAGAAGACTCCCTTATAGGTTGAAGGTTTATACGGGAGATATATGCAGTGAAGGTATTTTACATTGAGGAGTTCCATGGGACTTTGTTGATCACATCCTCCAGTGTGAATTGCAAGGCATCAATGTATCCCAAGATTTATGTTTGACCAATCTTTGGACCAATAAAATGTGAGGAAGGGATATCATTACATAATGCTTTTGATTATGAATCCAATTGTATGATACTTGTGTCACATGAGCCACATTTATTAGTCTAGTCAAACTTAAATCATGGGGTGTGTGCGTGTCTTACATTTTGCAACGGGCGACTGACTACCAATCAGACTTTCATCAGCTTCATTTTAGGCTCGATTGTTTGTAAGATAACACGGTTTTCCTACTCTCTTTCTGGGGGAATGAAAAACTGCACTAACTCGCTCCGATCAACTACATAACTGGTCCCTACACACGCAATTCTCCTCTGATCATTCGACGAGACATTTCAACAAGGATCACAGGTACGAGAAATTTCCACCTCGAAAGAATCGAAACGCACGTCTATGAAATGAAACGATCTACATACTCAGTCCACAACGGCAGCGACTCCGATCCGCCCTATCCTCAGGGACCCGCTCCGCATTCGAGAAGAAGGTCACCTGAAGTAGGTGCTGCGGGAGATGATGAGGCGGTGGAGGCGGTAGGTGGCGCCCATGGCCTCGACGACGACATCCGAGAAGGCGCCGGAGCCGAAGCCCTCGGCCTGGACGTGGTCGCAGAGCGCCGCGAGGTTGCAGTCGACCGGGCGGAGCTCCGCCGCCGCGACCGCCAGCTCGTAGGGCCGCGGCGCCGCCGGCGCGGGCGGGGCCGCCGCGGGAGCAGCGCCCTCCGCCGGCACGGGCGGCAGCGGGTGTGGCTGCGCCGCCGCCGCCATGGGGTTGGGTTGAGGGCTAGGGTTTTAGCGGAGGCGTGTCGGTGCGATGGGAGCGATGGGACGGGGGAATGGGGAGGGAGGGGGAGAGGACAGTCGATCGGGAGGTGGAAGAAAGCGTGCTTCGGTCCTTGGGGGAATTTTACAGTTACTGTCAGTCTGTCGAGACTCGGCAGATTTTGCGTGAGGATCTATGAAAAAAACTCGAGTAAATTACATATTCATACTCCCTCCGATCCGAATTAACGGCCGCGGCGATCGTTTTGCAAAAATGTCCTCCGATTTCCTTCGACACAATCCTCGCTCCCCATCTCCTTCCTCCGCGTTGTCTCCCTCCCGACCAAGCCCGTGCTTTTCACTGCCGCTCACCCGCGCCGCTCGGCAGCAGCTCCTTCCTCGGCCACCACGAGCGCTCGCCCACGCCACCCACGCTCGACCCGCGCCGCTCGACCGTGTCGGTCGCCGCCGCTCTCTCGCACAGCTCGACGTTGCTCCATCCGCAAACCCTAGCCAAAAAATCCTTGCTTGCCGCTCCTCCTCCACGGCCAAGATGGTACCTTGGGCATCTCCGTCGAGTTGATCAACGACGCTGGTGGCGGTGGAGAACCCCAATCTCCCTCCCCCTCTCGACTACCCTTCCTTCTTGAGGTGCTTCTCCTCCAGATCCCCAACCCATCTCTGCTTGCTTGCGCAGGAGCTGATCGACCTGATGCGGACGAGCCTGGTCGCGCAGCGGAGCGCCACGCAGCGGCTGCTCGCCTCCTATGGCCTGCCCCTCATGACCGAAGACGACGAGGCCGCCTATGGCAACCTCAAGCAGGTGACCACCGTCTCGCCCTCCCCGGCGTCCGCGAGATAGCTGCAGATTTTGCATGAGATCTGACGAATTTTGAATGTTGCCCGTCTCTTTGCGCTGCAGGTGATCGATGAGTGGGCTGATCAGTTGAAGCCAATGGCTGGTACAATTTCTCCCCCACCTCTCCCTGCAATTGCTCCTGATCTTTGCTATAGGTGGATTTCTGATGGGGAACTCACTGCAGTTGATCGTTCTTTCCCAGGGGATGCGGATGTGGAGGATCAAGACACCAACCAGGTCCTCTTCTCTGCCATCGCCGACTAAGGTCTCCTATAGCATCGAACAATGTTCTTCCATTTTGTGAGAGTTTTAGCAGAGTGCGACGGGATTTTACATATTTGTGCGATATCCTGTCAATACGCTTGTTCGAGTGTCTCGGAGAAGAAAATACAGTGTTGAATTCTCGGTTCCTGATGTTGCTCCTGCTCTGCATTTAGCCGCAGCGTGTTTGCACAGCATTTGTCTAGTCGGCTCTCATTGTCTAGTTTATTTAGCTCTAGATGCCAACGATTCATGAACATTGATTAAAGTTTGTGAACGTAGAACATGCCTTTATCTGCTTGAAGTGATTTCATGAGGAATTGGTAGAAAGGCTCCTTGGGAATTCGTGCAGCCGGGCAGAAGTGGAACAGATAAAGGCTTACTCCTTCAGCAATACCCAGTTAGCCATTTGTAGCTGATAGTTAGCCATTTTTTAATATATGTGTTAGCAAAAAGATTTGGCATGAGATATATGTACTTATGTACTTTGAATAGTACATCTGGTGATCTGGGGGAAATTTTGTTGGATGGTTCTTGGCTCAGCCAAAATAAAATTTTAGTTGAATAATGATACTTTCTCCTCAATCTCAAGGAGCTATTTCGGATTTTAACAAGTTGTTCTTTCTTTCATTTGTCAGATGTAAAATAAGTTAAGCATAGATCTACAATCTCTGCTTGGGCATTAGAGGCTGTGGATCCATCCTCTATCACCCCAGGACAACTTTGGAGTACAGTTTCAGGTATGTACGTCAGTGTCGCATCTCACTGTATCCTTTCTCAACAAACACACATGGATCTCTTTTTATTGTTTGCATACCAGTGTGATATTCTGTGGACCACCATTAGGAGCTTTGTAGGCCATTTTTAATTGTTGTAGATTTTCTGTTAGGCGATTCTATACTTGTCATTCTCTGTTTCCATGTACTGGTACTAAAAAGGTGTTGAACTAGAGAAAGAATTTGACATGCTGCAGTATCTGTTCTTTTCGGAAAGATATAATGGGGTAACAACAGTGCTGACAGTGTTCTCTCTGTTTGAGCTAAGATCAACATCATGATGCATATCTCTAAAAATGAACAGCTGGTGTTTAGTTGATCTTATCAGTTCTAACCAATGTTCTTAGTTCAGTTGGTAATAAGAAAATACACTTATATTGCATCAAGAATACGCATTCAGTTTCATGTGGGATGATTTGAACTTGAACAACTCCATGAGGATGAGCTGCTTTCAGTTTCAGTAGGTCAATATGATGATTTGAACTTGAACAGCTTCATGAGGATGATTAGAGAGGGGCAACAACACAAAATCATCAACAATAGCAACAACTGCTTCAGTTTAATTTGTAACTTTCATGTTTCTTTCATGGGATAGTCACAGAACTGCATGTTTCAAGTTTCGATTACGGCGGCTTTGGTGGCAGCCGCAACTGCCAGACGACGGATGAGTGCCTGCTCGAGGCCGCGGTGAGGAGGCCAGAGGACCTCGACACGATCCTTGTCGTCGAATTCGTCCACCTGTGCGACTGCGAACAGCGAGGGACCTCACAGTGGGGGCGGACGAAGACGGACCTGGACCTCACAGGAACGGCCACGGGGAAATGAGGCGGGGGAGGACGACGACGGGGAGGGGCACCAGAGCTAGACTGGCCTCCGCCTCCCAGATGACGGCGCTCACGATTGACCTCCGCCTCCCTTGATGACGGCGACGGGAAGGGGAACTGGAGCTGGACCGGAGAGGGAGGAGATTGGGCGCGGGCGTCGGAGATCGCGGGATCTGGACCTGGAGATCACCGGAGATCGCGGGATCGGACGCTGCCTGATGACGGCGACGGGGAGGGGAACTGGAGCTGGACTGGGAGCTGGACCGGAGAGGGAGGAGATTGGGCGCGGTGCCGGAGATCGCGGGATCGTGGGATCTGGACCGGGAGATCGCCGGAGATCGTGGGATTGGACGCTGGCTTTCAAATCACGGGATCACAGAAGCCAGAGATCGCGACAGAAGCTGGATTTCAAAATTAGAAGCTTGATTTAGGCGAAATATTGAACAATTTGATTCTATCTGGATTTGTTTGTAAAAATGCATTTGTACAGGGCGCGCGAACGGTAATTCGGGCCGGAGGGAGTACCATATTTGGGACGGCGGTAATAAGTAAGTTGGTGCATATTTTGATAGTTTTAACAAGTAAGTGCAATTTTTGGAACATCCAACGATAGATTGCTCAAAAACTCGTTTGATAGCGTTTTAATCCTGCGGGGCCGTTGTCAGATGCTGACTAGGACTAAACGACTGTTGGCCACCGTTAGAGAGCGACGGCTAGAGCACCTGGTCTGGCCCGACCCGATCGGAAACCTAGCCACTCTTTTCCCCTCCACTCCCGGCACCTGTCTCTCTCCAAGATCGTTCGTCGACGTCGCATCGTCAAGTACTTCCCCGTCGCCATGCCCTCCGGAATCATTCCGAGAGCGGCAGACAACTGCTCTCGACTTACGAGCAAAGACGGCCTCGATCCTCATAAAGTAAGTCTATACAGTTAGGGTTAGGATTTGTCCAATTTGGGAATTTTTCTTTGATTTGTCCTCGAATGTTAGGGCTAGGGTTTAATCTTTGCTCCCTCTGCCCTTGTTTAGATCCTAGAAACCATTTTCGACCCAGAGTACACCGGCTATGATGATTGCGATTTGAGGTGCAAGCATGACATGCCCAATGTAGTGTTGTGTTTCTTTGATCAGTACAATGAAAGAGAGAACACAGGGAGGAGGTTTCTAGCATGTGGAAACAAGGTATGTGCAATGACCACCATTTTGACCTGACCATTATTTATGTACATAAACATTTTAATATGACCCGGCCACCATTTGAATAAGACCAGTAAATGAGGTGGAAAGTAGATTATAGTATATGACCAGTAAATTAGGTATGTGCAATGTATAATGAAGAGATGGAAAGTAGATTATAGTATATGACCAGTAAATTGTTTTAAGTTTTCATTGCCTCTGACTTTATAATTAAGCTACATAGTTAATTAAATAGCATGGCTTGTTGGTTCTTTGTGTAATTTAGTGTTGCCTACCAAAACCCACCGGCAAGCAGCGACGGGCAACACGAAGAGCCGGGAGGCTCCCAGAACTGCTGGTGGGCCCTGGTCCCTCGGGCAACGGCCCGCAAAACTCCTGACACCGTCTGGCTTCGAGGGCGTGCCACCTGACCTATACCTGATTAGGAAGGTGAAAGATTGCTTCGATTGGTTTCCTGCATGGCAATCAAACATATGTAAAATTCAAGCCGTAACCGGCTCCCAGGTTTCCCTGTGAATCGGCTCCTAGAGCCGATTATCCCATGGTTCTGCATTAGATCTATTATAACATGGGGTTTTGCTTCATCAATACAAGTTAAATCGATCTACGACAGTTTAACGTTTTCACTACACGACTGAAACATCATACACGTAATTTAGCCTGGTAGATACAAAAGATAATAGAAAACTAATCCTAGAGAAGGCCTAAAAACCAACGTAGCGTTAATTCCCGGAACACCCCCTCTTGGATTGGTAAACCATATCTTACATACTACTGGATCGTTCAACCCGTTTGCAAGGCCTGATCATGTGGATATCAAACTAAACCTTGGAGAACAAGGCACAACTATAACAGATCAAATCGACTTAAATAAAGATCAAGCAAGATGCCACCCTCACACCCGGGAAAAGGTGCAAAGGCGGCGAGATAGCTAGAGGTAGCATAACTAAACAATCATAGCAAAAAGTGCTCATGCTAACCCAAACAAATCTATGATAATAGTGTTACTCGCCATCAACAAGGCTTGATCGAGTAACGAGATAACGATAGCGAATCGCCTAGATCGCAAGATGCAATCTAGGCAGCATGGCACTTACCCGAGAAAAACCCTAGAAACAAGGGGTGGCGATGCGCCGAGATTGTGTTTGTTGTGAACGTGATTGTCCTCAATGAGCACATACTTCATGGCCTTGTACCTTATCCGTTTAGGTGTCCCCCGAGCCGAATCCTTCAAGTAATTGAAGATATCGGCTCTCCAGTCGTCTGCGTCCAGGAATTGCACCTGAACATCGGCGCCCTCTGCCACGTCCTTGTAGCCTGAAGCCATTTGTGCAAGATCATTGGCCTCGGTATTCTGTGATCGCGGGATCCAGGTGAAGTTTATGTATCGGAACTGTGCCATCAGCTCACGGCATTGCATCCATAATGGGAAGAGCGACTCGCTCTCACACTTGTATTCCTCCGTGAGTTGAGAAATCACCAGTTTGGAGTCTCCAAAAATTTCCACTGCTTCCGCTCGGCTTGATGAGCAACTCCATTCCCTTGCGTATCGCCTCATACTCGGCGGCGTTGTTGGTGCGAGGTGATAACCTAATAGAAGGAAAATGTTGCCCCGGGTGACACGAGTAGCATGCCGATGCCGCGCACCGTCGCAAACCGATCCGTCGAAAAACATAGCCCACGTATAGACAGTCGCTATATTGGTGTTGATCCTTTCGGCGATAAGGTCGGCCAATGCCTTATCGCTTTAAGCGGGTTGATACCGGATGTCAAACTCCGATAACGCAAACATCCATTTTCCCAGTCGGCCTTTCAACATAGGAGCCGACAGCATGTGCTTTATGACGTCTGATTTGCAGATGATGACAATCTCTGCTGATAGCAAAATGTGGCGCAGCTTGGTGCAGGTGAAAAACAGGCAGAGGCACAACTTGTCGATCTCAGAGTACGTTGTATCTGCATCCAGCATCCTTCTGCTGATGTAAAATACCACTCGCTCCAGCCCGTCATAAACTTGCACCACCACTGAGGCGATGGACGTGTCCGCTACTGACAAGTAAATGTAGAATGGCCTGTCCGGCTGGGGCGGGACTAAAACCGGCGGCTTCGTTAAATATTCTTTGATTTCGTCGAAGGCTCGTTGTTGTTCCCCCGGAACTCCTCGTCATTTAATTTTACCGGTCCATGAACGGCTCTATCCTTCCCGTGATTGAGATGAACCTTCTGACGAAGTTGATCTTGCCGATGAGAGACTGTAGCTCTTTCTTCGTGGTAGGTGGCTTCATTGTTCGCACTGCCTCTTGACTTTTCAGGCCGATCTCAATCCCGCGTTCATGGACCAAGAAACCCAAGAACTGACCGGCCGTTACGCCGAAGGCACACTTCTTTGGATTCATCCGTAGGCCGAATTTTCTTGTTCGGTCCAGGACTCGTTGTAGATCGCCCAAGTGTCCTTCTACTGAGGCAGACTTGACCACTACGTCATCGATATAAATTTCCACCAGCTTGCCGATCAGATCATGGAAAATGTAGTTCATGGCTCTTTGGTACGTGGCAACGGCATTCTTCAGTCCGAACGTCATGACAACGTATTCAAACAACCCCACCGAGCCTGGCACTCTGAACGCAGTCTTGTGTATGTCTTCTGGAGCCATGAAAATTTGGTTGTAACCGGCATTGCCGTCCATGAAGCTCAAGATCTTATGGCCAGCCGCTGCGTTGATTAACGTTTCTGCCACCGGCATTGGATACTCATCTTTTGGGGTAGCTCTATTGAGGTCCCGAAAATCTATGGCGACACGCCAACGGCCGTCCTTTTTGTCTACAGGTACGATACTAGAAATCCACTCAGCATACCTGCAAGGCCTGATTAAATCGGCTGTCAACATTTTCTCGATCTCCTTCTTGACTTCTTCTAGAATTTCGGCCTTCATCTGTCGTGCCCGCTGCTGGAATGGCCGAAATCCTTTTTTAAGCGGGAGTCGATGCTCAATGATGCTCCTGTCTAGCCCGGGCATCTCTGTATAGTCCTAGGCGAAGCAGTCTGGATATTTTATCAACAGGGCTATCATCGGACCCCGCAGATTCGGATCCAACTTTTTGCTGATAAATGTTGGTCGTGGCTTATCCCCAGGACCAATGTCGATTTCTTCTAGTTCATCAGCAGATGTAAATCCATACCCTAGCTTTCCGTCACCTGTCAAATCGATGCTAAGCACAGGGCAAACAGTAGGTGAGCTTAACAAAAATAATTTGGGCCGATTGCCTGAATCGGCCCCCTTTTTAATTGCATTAGTTAAGGACAGTCTACACCTTATGGTTTTACAATGGCTGGGAATCTCCCTGCTACGACTGCATGATCTGCTCGCCGTAAGATTGCTGCTTTTTATTTTTTGTGGCCGATCGTAGGGATCGGCCGTACCACGTATCGTCGTGGACTTTGCTACTCTGTCAGGCCGGTGGATAAGACCAGCCTCACCCCGTTTTTTGTAGCCTCAATGCGTTCACAGCCGTCTAGACTGATCCCAGAGATCGGCTCTTGGTCTTCTGCTTCCCAGACGTTCATGCCAGCAATGGAGACCTCGACAGAATCGTCTGCATGAATGACCTCCACCTCATCTCCATCCCATCAGATTGAACCGGTGCATCGTGGATGGGATGCAGCAGTTGGCATGAATCCAATCTCTCCCTCACAGGACAGCGTAGGTGCTTTTGCTGTCCACGACGAAGAATGACGTAGGGATGGTTTTTCTGCCTACGGTCAGATCCACGTTCAGTACGCCTTGCATGTCTGAAGTCTGGCCGTTGAAGTCGCTTAGAGTGACGTTGGTTTTGATCAGATCTGCAGTGGAGCGTCCCAAACGCCGTAGCATGGAGTATGGCATTATGTTGACTGCCGCTCCGGTGTCCACTAACATCTTGCTGATAGGTTGCCCATTGATGTAACCTCGTAGGTACAGGGCTTTCAGATGTTTGTAACCCTTCTCACGTGGCTTCTCAAAGATAACTGGCCGTGGGCCACAGTCGAACTGTGCCACTGGTAGCTCGTTGGTTCTTGGCGCGCAGAACTCTGATGGAAGTATGAATACCATGTTTGTGCCAGCCGATGTCTTTGCATCGGCTTTTACCGGTTTGGGGCGCCACTCTTTCCTTTTCGGGTGATCTTCCGTTTCCAAGGTCTGCCTAATCTTAACGGCTAGATCGGGCCGTGCTTTCTTTTTCTTTTGACGGTCCCCTAGCGAGGTGCTCATATCCTTCATCGTCGCGCCGGCGACGTTGGTCATACTGACGCTCATACTTGTTAAGGAGATGCGTGGAATGTGGTTTCTGATATCGCACACCTTTCACTTGTTCCTCGATTAAATCTGTCGTAAATGCATTTGGGCGATGCGGACCAGCCTCCTCTCTTACTCTGCCGCGAGAGCGACCGCCTTCCTCCTTGTACGTCCCATGGTGGTACCCTGGTCCTGTCATGTTGACATCGAACGAGAAATCCAACTGGCGCTTCGTGGAGTGGTTGTGTTCTACCATGTTGACGCCGGGGAACGGGCTGGTGTCTACTTTCATGGCGTGCCCGTGATGAGACGGCCTGCTCTATCGCCGTTTGGATCTGGCGGCGTAGTTCTTTGCGATCATTGGTGGTGTGGGTGAACGAGTGATGCCACTTGCGATGGTCTTCGTTCATCTCTTGAGCCGTAGGGATTTTGTGGCCTTGGGTAATTTGTTGCTTTTCTTTCAGCGATAAATCGAATATTTGCTCGGCTTTGCTCACATCAAGTCAAACCCTTTTGCGGGCCCTTGCTGTTTCACCCATTTGCGGGATACGGATCTCCCCGAGCCCATTCACCACGGCCACCTCACGGTCTTGCGTGGGGTCTTCTTCTTCAGTCGACCGAGCCTATCGGACGTTTGAACTTGTCTGGTACAACTCGGGTGGCGCTGCTCATACATCGTCGCACGGGCCATGTGCCACGAGTCGTACTCTACTTGGAAAGCGGATCTTTGATGGTGCTGCGAGACCGCGTTGCCCGACCGCTTCCTTCTCGATTAACCGAGTGAGTAACATCGGTTCTTAGCGATCTGGCGTTGGATGTACTCGGCTACGTTTCTCCTCGCTTTGCCGCTGTGCAGTCCGCAATGCCAGCCTCGGTAGCTTCTGAATGGTACTGAATGTGGAACTGCTCTTCCAGTTGCTTCCAGGTCTGGATCGAATCAGGTGGCAGCGAGGTGTACCACCCAAAAACTGGTCCTGTCAAAGATTGCGCAAAGAACCTTACGCGCAACTGATCCGACGCCGATATCATGCCTAACTGTGCCAGGTATCGACTTACGTGCTCGATCGAGCTCGACCCTTCTGACCCGCTAAATCTTGAGAACTCAGGGAGCCGATACTTGGGTGGCAGCGGGATCAGGTCAAACTCGTTGGGATACGGCTTTGAATAGCCGATTGTCCTTCTTTTCGGCACGAAGCCGAACTGGTCTCTCAAGATGGTACGGATTTGCTCCGTTGTTTGAGCTGCAGGGGCTAGATTCTCATGACTCGTTCCAGTGGCATACTTGGCTAGCCACGCGCTTTGTCGGCGTCCATCCTGCATACATCGCCGCTCGAACGCGCTCAAGCTCCCGCCCAGAACCCCGCCAGTAAACTCCTGCGGTTGCAATCTGTTGGTGCGTGTCGTTATTGCAGTCCGATGCGTAGGTGCATACATATCCGTGTGGGATTTCCTTAGGTGGCTCAACAGAATTGGCAATCGCTGGGTCACCTCCAACCTTGTAGACGACGTCTGCGGTGCCCTGGTGGCTCTGGGCTGCAAGTGCGAATGGCGGCTGGCACGGCCTGGGCGGTCTTTCTCCTGGTGAGTCCCAGTGGGCCCCGACGGAGAATCGATGTTTCATGATCTCTGAACTACGCGAATGCGATCCGCTCAAAAGCGTTACCAAGCTCGGAATGGCGGTGAAGAGAATGAGCCACCATGTAGTTGACTTCCTAGCGCAGAGCTCAGTGCGCTCCTCAAGGAAATGCAGAGATCCACCTCATCAAGAGCACCTCGGGTGAGAACCCTTTCCACGATGCCATGCTTACGGGTCCTCTCAAAAGAGCCGATGAGATCGGCTTCGAAGAGAGCTTTGACGTCATCATACTTCGCCTTGTGCTCGTCCGGCAGCTCATCGTACGTGACCGGTCTGTTGTCCATCGCAGCGTCGGATGTTGATGTAGACGTTATTGATGGTCCCACCGGGCGTGCCAGAATGTGTTGCCTACCAAAACCCACCGGCGGGCAGCGGGCAACACGAAGGCCGGGAGGCTCCAGGCTAACTGGTGGGCCCTGGTCCCTCGGGCAACGGCCCGCAAAACTCCGGCACACGTCCTGGCTTGGTTCGAGGGCGTGCCACCTGACCTATACCTGATTAGGAAGGTGAAAGATTGCTTCGATTGGTTTCCTGCATGGCAATCAAACATATGTAAAATTCAAGCCGTAACCGGCTCCCAGGTTTCCCTGTGAATCGGCTCCTAGAGCCGATTATCCCATGGTTCTGCATTAGATCTATTATAACATGGGGTTTTGCTTCATCAATACAAGTTAAATCGATCTACGACAGTTTAACGTTTTCACTACATGACTGGAACATCCTACACGTAATTGAGCCTGGTAGATACAAAAGATAATAGAAAACTAATCCTAGAGAAGGCCTAAAAACCAACGTAGCGTTAATTCCCGGAACACCCCCTCTTGGATTGGTAAACCATATCTTACATACTACTGGATCGTTCAACCCGTTTGCAAGGCCTGATCATGTGGATATCAAACTAAACCTTGGAGAACAAGGTACAACTATAACAGATCAAATCGACTTAAGTAAAGATCAAGCAAGATGCCACCCTTACACCCGGGAAAAGGTGCAAAGGCGGCGAGATAGCTAGAGGTAGCATAACTAAACAATCATAGCGAAAAGTACTGATGCTAACCCAAACAAATCTATGATAATAATGTTACTCGCCATCAACAAGGCTTCGATGCGAGTAACACCGGATAACGATAGCGATATCGCCTAGATCGCAAGCGATCTAGGCAAATGACATATTTACGAGAAAACCCTAGAAACAAGGGGTGGCGATCTTGAGATTGTGTTGTTGTGAACGTGATTGTCCTCTTTTTCTCGATAACCTTAGGTACATATTTATAGTCCGGAGACTTTCTGTCTTTGGAATAACTCTACAACTCTATCTCTTACCTAAATCTAAACGGAATCTATTACAATATAAGATACACGGGCAATTTTAGCCCAAATCAACACACGAGGCCGATTCAACAACACGTTGCATATACGTATCTTCTAAGCCCATCTTGATCACGGCCCAACTCCTCCTTTGGCCAAAATATGGCGATAACATTTAGCTACATAGATAATTTAGCTCTTGTTTTTAGCTACATAGATAATTTAGCTCTTGTTTTTAGCTGCATAGATAATTTAGCTGTTGTGACCCCAAAATTGTTTTAAGTTATTTTTGGCTCTTGTTGATTCTTTGTGTAGGATTAGGCTATGTGTGACAAAGTGGATTGGGTAGATCGGCCTTGGCCAGCTACACTCAAAAATAGTCTGCTCAAGCTATTGGGCATGTATGATTTCGAGAGTGAAAGTAGAATGCATGGTAACGTGAAGTATGCCACTAAGAATTTTGAGTTGGTCTCGGAGAAAAGGGAGTTAGAGAAGAAGAACATGGAGTTGCACAAGCAATTGGGTAAGGCTTTGGAGTATGTTGCAGACTTGTCTAACCATGACTATGAGCTTGGAGTGTCCAAGAGGGAGAAGGCAGAGCAACTGGTTGCCTCACTCGAGGAAGAAAACAAGAAGCTGCATACTCAGCTGGCAAAGAGGCCCAAGGCAAATGATGATTATGCTGCTTTGAAGGAAGAAAAGAAGAAGCTGGAGCACTATGTTGGGGATCTTCTCAAGCTCTCCCATGATCAGAAGGACAATATGAGATAGTCTAGATCTGTGGTGAATGAGTTGTTTGCATGTTCTTGTAATGAATTAGTAGTGTGTACTAAATGTTGAACATCATGTTATGTAATGGATTATTCCTCTAGTAGTTTCTATATGTGTTGAAGTGGATTATAAATCATGTTATGTAATGGATTTTTAGCTTGTATCTGATGCATCTATTTGTCTGATGGATTATAAATATTTGCTATGATGAGCACGGTGGCACCGCCCATTTGTGGTCGCCGGAGTAGTCACCTCTACGGCGGCGCCGCCCGTTTATGGCATTTGCATAATTTGATTCTCACATATGCATAAATGGACCAAATGTAGCACTACATAACATGAAGCATGTCATGTCCATTACAACACAGATAAATCTCACATCATGTCCAAATTTAGCTAATTTAAAGTTCAAATGGGCATGGATTACATCATGTACATCTCACTCCCAAAAGATTAAATGTGGTAAGGCATAAAGTAGATGCATGTCCTTTACAACACAGTTAACTGATAAAATGAACCAGCATGATTTAGTTTGAAGAGCCATCTTCCTGATCTGGTGGAACATAACCATAATTCATGTAAGCCCACGTCCTTGACCTCTTATATGTTGGATATCACGCTTCATACTCTGACTATGTGGCTCTTACAGTAGATCTTGGTGGAGCAAGTCCTTGACCTCTTGTTGCAGCAGTGCTCCAGCTTGTCGAAGAACTTGGACCAAGAGCTCTTGGAGGAGCACTTGTAGGATCTCTAGGAGGATCACTTGGAGGAGCTCTTGGAGGAGCATTTGGAGGAGCTCTAGGAGGAGCTCTTAGAGGAGCATCTTCAGCTATATTCTGCTTGTAAGATAAACCAGTCAGTCAGTAGCAATGCAAGTTTAAACAATTACCACAAGTTAAAACAAATGACAGTAATGCAGGTTAGTAACCACATGTTTGTTCTTTCTAGCAAGTAGATCTGCCCTCAGATCTTTAGTGCAACTTGTGTACCTATGGCCTTGCAAATTGTAGTTTGAGCTGGTAATTGTTCCCATCCTTGAGGTATCTTTAGCTTTGGGCTTCTAAAATTTCCCCTTCATTCTCTTCTCTTGGTTTCTTCCTTTACTAATCTTGAAGTCGAGAGGTACAATGTCAGGAGTGTTGGTCTTTATCCCATCATGTTGCCCAGGCACTGGAATGATCATAGGCTTGAATGCTTCAATGTACATTGTTTTCTTGAAGAAATTGCTCACATAGTCTTAAAGTTTTTGCTTGGCCTTGATTATAGCAGAGCAATCATGATTGCAAGGAAGCCCCGTGACATCCCATCTCCTGCATCCACAAGTTCTAGCCACCAAGTCCACAACATGTATCTGGTCACCTTTTCCATTTATCACTTCCTACAGATCAGTGCCTGAAATTCATGGTGTGCAAGGTCTGGAGTATGTCTTTGCAAGCTCTAACTGCTCAGTGAAGTGAGGTGTAATCTCCCACCTAGCAGATTGGCCACCAACTCTCTTTCCATGATTCCTAACCATTAACTTGTTTTTTATTCCAGTAAGCATTGTTCTTATGGGCTTCTTCCTCACATCCAAGATATATCTGTTGAACACCTCACTGAGGTTGTTAACAACCAGGTATGTCTTACAACTGGTGTCAAATGCATGCCTTGCCCATGTGTGTGGTGGGTTCTTACTCAACAATTTCCATGCATCTTCACTCTCAAGCTTTAAAGTTTCCATTGCAGCCTCAAACTGAGACCTATTGTAGGCATAGCTGGCTCTGTCCATGCATTTCTTCAAGTCTTCTCCTCTGAAATCAGTTGTTTGAATTTTTTCATAAATGTGTCTTAAACAATATCTTTGATGGGCCAAAGGAAAGACTTGTTTCACTGCTTTGAGAAGTCCCTGCATTTAAATATGACTAGCAATTGAATAAGACAAGCATTTAAATATGACTAGCAATTAAGACACGCATTTTTATAGGACAAACCTTTTGCCTGTAAGACATAATTGTGTAGGGTCCAAACTCTCCTTGTTCACCACCTAAAGCATACGAGTCAGAAACCAACACCAATTGGCTATGTCCTCTTTTGGAACGACTGCAAATGCGATAGGGAACATGTTGTTATTCCCATCTCGCCCTGTTGCAGCTAAAATTTGAGCACCGGTGCACAGTTTGATGAAGCATCCATCCAAACCTGCATTACAAAACATATTTTAGGGAAATAAACATAAAAACAACACCAACATACATAATTAGCAAGTAAATGAAGAGTACCTATGAATGGCCTGCAGCCTTTCAGAAATCCCTCTTTGGTTCCATTTAAGCAGAAGAAAAAACCATGAAAAGTGGGACCTGGATGGGGATTTTCTTCAGAAGGAGAAGGGGTAACTGTTTGCACAATTACCCTACTTCCAGGGTTTGTATCAATCACTATTTGTGCCCAATCTCTAAGTCCGAAGTACCGCTCTCTGTGATCACCCAAGACAACATCTAGCGCATGATTCTTAGCCCTATATGCCATCATCGTAGGCACCATAGCACCATACCGCAACTTTGCTTTATCAATCAATGTTTGAACGCATGTATTAGGATCTGATCTGAAGAGACCCTCATACCTCTTGGCTAGCCATTTTGACTAACCCTTGATTTTTTCCTCTCACTTGAAGTCTCACATGTATGCACATTGTGCATCTTCCTAATAACCATTGTCTTCTCTCCTTTTATCATTGATGCTGTCATGTAGAAAGGACATGGCTTTTTGGGCAATCCACAATGATACTAACATTGAGTTTTTGTGATACTCATAATTCCTACTTTGTGCTATATGCAAATTAATCAATGCATCTCTAAGCTGCTCTGCATTTGTAAAACACATGAAAACTGCAAGTTGCTCATGTGCTTGCAGTCTTTTATCATCATACCATACCCTAGGTGGCCTTTTCTTTGCTCTACTCTTTTTACCCTTAGGTGGAACCATTGACAATGGTTCAAACCCATCAGCATCATACTCTGGCAGAAAACCAGAGCATTTCTTTTCATTATCAGATGGTATAAAGTCTGGTTCATCAACAATTACCATAGCTGAATGGGACCTCTCAGTGGGTCCTTTCCTCTTAATATGCAGCTTCTTTGGCCTCTGAGGTGTAGTGGGTCCTTTCCTCTTAACAAGCACATGTTCATCATGTGCTTCACTAGCTGGTTCAACACCTGTTTGATTTGCACTTACAAACAAATCTTCAATGTCAGTATCACCTTGACAGTGTGTCATTGGATCATCTTTCTGTTGTCTCATCTCCTCCAAGATCTCATCCACTTCAGATTGATCCTTCTTCCTCATTTCTTCAGTATTAGCAAAGTCTCCCATGTCAAACTCTGCATCATCTGAGCTCATATATGCATCCTCATCACTGTCCCACACAGTGCTATTTCTTTCCCTTCCTGAATATTCAATACGTCTTGGTTGTCCACTACTAGATTGTTACTAGCTACTTGACTAGTAAACACCTGACCATCATCATCCACAGTAACACAAACTGTTCACTGAAATAGTAACAATAGTGGGGGTCAACGATCATGATCTGCATCAAGGCTTCCCTAAATCTAATTTACCCAAATGGTAACATTAACTACTCCACTCCTAGGACAGAGGAGAAGAACTTACCCAAATCCGTCGGCTTCTGCGCTCGCCGCTGGGTTCTGCTGCCACATCTGGGAGCTCTGGGCGAGCATCTGTGTCGCCACAGATGGACGGGACGACCACATATCATCGAGGCCATCGTCGAAGACACCTCCATCTCCAGCACTCCAGTCGTCGAAGAAACCAGCGCCGCCACTTCAGCCGCCATCGCCCTCCTCCATCTCGAGCAAGAACTGGGAGTGGAGGGGAAAAGAGTGGCTAGGTTTCCGACCAGGTCGGGCCGGACCAGGTGCTCTCTAATGGTGGCCAACGACCGTTTAGTCCTAGTCAGCATCTGACAACGGGCCCGCGGGGTTAAAACGGTATCAAACGAGTTTTTAAGCAATCTCTCGTTGGTTGTCCCAGAAATTGCACTTACTTGTTAAAATTACCAAAGTATGCACCAACTTATTACCGCTGCCCCAAATGTGGTATGGATATGTAATTTTCTAAAAAAACTCATAAAATGTCGAAATCTCGTCCGTCCAGCATAATTTTCATCCGCGTAGAATGTGTTTTTATTACTATCTTTTTTAGGACGTTGCTACATAGCAACCAGTCTGAAAAAGTTAAAACATTGCGGGTGTCTCAGCCCAACAATTGCATGCACTTTGCCTTGCTAAACACTAAAGGACAAATTTTTTAATTATTCAACTTATTTTAAATACGAAAATTCAAAATCTTTTCTAGGTCAAACCATATGTCCGAATTAAGATCCGTTTTCACTGTTAGGCTAGTCGCGACGAGAACTTCGAAACTAGATTCCATGTTGATATGTTTTGACAACTTTTTTTAACCAAAAAGTTATCCACCCGTAACACGTAAGTTATTCGGGCTTTAGCATGTAAGTTATCCATCCAACAATATGTAAGTTATCTACCACTACAAAATTATCCATATATCACATGCTCAGGATGGGTAACTTTTTTTGTTTACCTACAAGTTGCCCATCAGTAATACGAGAGTTATCCAGACTTTAGCATGTAAATTACCCACCAAATAACATATAAGTTATCCACCGCTAGAAAAGTTTACCCACAGATAGAATATAAAAATTACCTCGTCGCCCGTCACCGCTCTCACAGCGTACGAAGTACTCAATGTCAAAGGCCTACCGCATCAAACATCAAACATAATTTTTTAAAGGAACTAAATCTAACATTCTTTTGCATACGATATAAATAAATGCAGTCTTATGCTCACCCACCACACAACCAGTAATCTAGCGGCTCGACTTCGTCGTTCGTCACCGCTACCGTGGAGTACGGGTGACGAAGCCTCGAAGAATGTTAGGATACCGAACCTTAATCGATCGTCAACACTAATGCATTAATGACAATGAAGTAAACCGCAGGATGTTTGGGACGAAGGATTCTCACAGGTAAACCGCAAGAATCACTGTTCTATAGGAATTATTTCCTTTTTACCGTTTGGGACAGAGGAAAGGCTGGTGGCAGTTCCAAAGGAATACTGTTTACTACCCATGGTTTTGTACGAATTCCAGAGGAAACAAAACATCCACTCTTACCGGATGGAAAATATTTCCGGTGAAAGTTTCCCGTGGTTTCCAATCCTCAATTTTGCAACTTGATTCCTTTCCTCCACCTCTACTTTTTCCTATTCCTTTGTTATGTATTCCTCCGTCCTGAACGGCCTGAGATTAGAGCTTGGAGGGATTTCATGGTTAGTAGCTAGCTGCATGTTCTTACATTAAGCTTCTTATAGTTTCATGACTAGTAGAAAGACATCCATATTTTGCTACACAAAATTGTTGTGACACTTGCTTTGTTGAACCCATGACTCACCATAATTCAAATTGGTTCCACAATTGTCATGACCAACTACAATACAGTTGTGATGAGTTTCTTGGATCACACTTAGTTAGCCTTGCGCAATCGGTTGTGATCTGTAGCCTTTGACATGTAGTGCATGCATAAGAACCGGAGTGTTTCATGAGTTACTTGCTATACTTACATGTTTTGTACATGAAGCTTCCACCCCTTAATCATGTGAGGTTAATGTCGATGCTTCATTTGACGCAGATTCCTTGAGGGGTACTACAGGAGCAGTGATTCGGGATGCTTCTGGCAAGTATGTAGCCGCAAGTAACTGCAAACTAGATTTTGTGCAAGATGTCTTGTCAGCTGAAGCTTATGCGCTGAAGAATGGATTACTCCTTGCCCAATCTCTTGGATGCAATCGAGTTATTCTTGCATCAGACAACATGGATGTGAGGCAATTTTTGACGATTGCTACCACTTGTCAATAGAATTCTTGAAGATTGAGTTCGTCCATGAACCTAGGGAACTAAATGTAGTAGCGCATGAATTAGCTAGTTTAGCAAAATTCTCAAATCCATCGGTATGGCTGGATGATCCATCGGTATAGCAAAATTCTCAAATACCTCTGTTAGCTTCTGATGTAACTTTGTTTGCTATGGAATAAAGAGGTTTTGAGTTGTCAAAAAAAAAAAAAAGCTTCCTTCGCTGCATGAAGGGCGTAAAAGGTTGATCGGAATTTGGGTGCACAAATGATGTGACGAAGACCAAAACTTTACCTTGTTGAATGCATACCCATCAGAGGCCTCATTACAAATAAGCAACCCTGAATAAGACTGCAACAAAGTTTGCCATGCTATCTCTACAGAAGAAAATATAACTATCCAAGCTATGATTCTAGGGGCTCTTAGTTCTTCTGAGCAAAAGGAGTATAACCCAGCCTCTAGCGGCCTTTGAGATGCGGGAGGAAACTGAAAACACAATATCACACCGACATCAAGAACACGCCTCTTGAAGTGTGGGGGAAACTGAAAACAAACTGTCACAATTCAACCAGGATTGGGGACAGATTTGTGGAAATGGATAAAAGAATTATCAGTCATGTGTAAGATAGTTCTTAGTTCATAGTAGTAGTTGACATGCTCCTAAATTGTCTCATCAAACCATAGATCTCGCCATCGAAAGATCTGTCAAAACAGTTCGGCTACCAGCTAGTATAATGTAATTCAACCTTCATTCTATCTTGTACCGATTCCCAACCTGTAGTGTTTTTTCGTGATCCATCTTCAGTGTGGCAACGCCCGAGTTGAAGTTCTTCTGCAGGAATCTGTACATGTGATTGATGACGAAGCGCCTGAACCATCCGAGCTTCGTGCCGCTCGCCGTCAGGATCGTCCTCCCGATCACGACGCTCACCCCGCTCCTGCGCGCCCGGTCCATCATGGCCGCCTCCCCGGCGCCGCCGGCGACGTCCTTGAGAGCGGCGACGACGGACTCCAGGAACTCGTCGCCCTCCATGTCCTGCTTGTCCATGTACCCGTACTGCGCCACGC
Organism: Avena longiglumis; assembly: GCA_030063025.1. Classification (NCBI taxonomy): domain Eukaryota; kingdom Viridiplantae; phylum Streptophyta; class Magnoliopsida; order Poales; family Poaceae; genus Avena; species Avena longiglumis. The sequence goes on along the minus strand of CP125973.1, from coordinate 75,716,872 downwards.
ACCTGTACACCCCGGCGGGCACCTCATCCACCGCCGCCACGAGGAACCGCTCCTCGGGGAGCACCGACGTCACCGGCAGCGTCCTGACGGTGACGAAGACCAGCAGCTCGCGGAGGCAGCCCGTGTGCTCCGCGTAGTGGCGCACGATGGGCGGGACGCCGTTCATGAGGTCCGTGAAGAAGAAGCACCCCGGGCACGCGCGCCGACCTGGCAACCATCCCGGCGAGCTCGTCGCCCGAGATCATGTGGCCCGCCTCGTACTCGCTCTTCTTCTTCCGGCCGTAGGTCCAGGACAGCGTGATGACCAGGAAGAAGGCGGTGATGGCGAACGGCACCCACCCGCCCTGGGCCATCTTGTTCATCAGCGAGCTCATGTACACCCCTTCGATCGCCACGTAGAGCGCGAAGAACGCGGCGGCGTAGGGGGCGCGCACCTCCCAGATGACCACCATGACCACCGTCATCAGCGCGGACGTGATCAGCATCACCCAGATGACCGCGACCCCGAAGGCGTGCCCGATCTCCGGCCCGCCCTGGAAGCCGACGGTGATGAGGATGCAGAGCACCATGAGCAGGTAGTTCACCTCCGGGCAGTACACCTGGCCCTCGTACTTGTCGGAGGTGTGCAGCACGGTGGCGCGAGGAAGCAGCCGAGGTTGATGGACTGCCGGATGATGGAGAAGCTGGCGGAGATGAGCGACTGGCTGGCGACGATGGCCGCGAGGGTGGAGACCACGAACATGGGCCAGAAGAGGGGGGCCGGGATGCTGCTGTAGAAGGCCGTGCTCAGGTCGGTCGGGTTCTTGATCAGGTACGCCGCTTGGCCGGAATAGGCCAGGATCAGGGATGGGTACACCACTGTCGAGAACGCCACCTGCAAAGAGAAGAAAAGAAAAGAAAATTCAGTAAACACATTACATACAGGACCATTTGCACATAGTCTGACAATGCAGTATACCTGAATTGATGCCTTGTTGAAGTGACCAAGGTCAGCAAACATAGCTTCCGCACCTGATTACACATGGTCACAAACACAACTTCAAATTCAGTACCAAATCTAGTAGTATGAACTTGAAGGATTCGGATAAATTTCAGAAACGGTGGAGCCAATTGCTCTCACCTGTAATGCAGAGGATAATGGCTCCGAGCTGCTCCCACCCGGCCGTCCCGTTCCTAGCGAAGTAGTAGTAGATGTAATGCGGCGACACGGCCTTGAGAACCAGCGGGTAGTACTTGACGATGTTGTAGAGTCCGATCATGGCGATGGAGGCGAACCAGACGAGCATGATCGGGGAGAAGGAGAAGCTGACCTTGCTGGTGCCCAGCTGCTGGAAGAGGAAGAGCAGCAGCAGGATCACCACCGTCAGCATCACCACATGCTCTGCAAGTTGCAATCAAACAGGAACCCAACGTCAAATATTAACAGAAAGTACGTCAAAGAAACAACAAACGTGCCGATCGATCTTCCTTACTCTGTTCGATCTTGGACGACCTTGACTGGATTCCCTGAACGGCCGAGAGAACTGATGAACGGAAGAAACAAAATCAAATCAGGAACCTGAAGAAAAACTAAATCTGGTGTGAAATAAAAGATCTGATTTTCTAGAAAAGATTGGGTGCCTGAGATGGCCGGGGTGAGGGCGCCGTCGCCCATGAGCATGCAGGTGCCGAGGAGGACGGTGTAGGTGACGCAGGACTGCAGCGTGGTGCTGCGCTCCAGGACCGTCTGCACCCACGACGGCTCCCTCTGCTTCTCCTTCTTCTTGCTGTGGAAGCGGAGGTGGAGGTCGGAGGCCAGCCGCGTGACCCGCACCGGCATGCTGCCCCCGAAGTTGACGTGCTGCCGGAGCAGCGAGTAGAGCGCGAAGGTGCCGCCCTCGCCGTGGTCGTCGGCGCGGAGCACGAGGAGCACGTACTTGACGAGGCTCATCAGGGTGAGCGTCCAGAGGATGAGGCTGAGGATGCCCAGGTAGTCCCGCTCGCCGGCGCCCGGGAGCACCACGGACGGGAACACGTAGAGCGGCGACGTGCCCAGGTCGCCGTACACGATGCCCAGCGACTGGAAGCTCAGCACCGCCGTCTGCCACGCCGTGAACACCTGCATACACATATCCAGTTTGCAAAACGCGTCAAGATCGATCTGGTCGACGATATGGACCATATTCATGTGATGAATATACACACGTGCCTGAGGTGTCCGGTGGCGCATCTTGTAGGCCTGGCTGAAGCTCAGCGACGGACGGAGCGCGGTGCCAGTACCGGAGCCGTTCGTGTCGCCATTCTTTCCGTGCTCTCCGGTCTCGCCGTTCCCGCCGGCGCCGGCGAGGTTGACCTCCAGGTCGATGTCGCCGTTCTTGTCGGCAGGACGATCCATCGAGGGAGGCTAGGCTCCACGCCTCCACACCACCACCGATCGAAAGGCTGAGGCTTCAGAGGCAAAGCATATACTCCTCGTTCCTCCTAGGTTTTGTAGTGGTTTTTGTCGGTCCATAACTGAAAGGATATATGGATCGCCTCATTCATCAAACCGCGTGTCGTGATTTGCTGGGATTCTCTTAGGCAGGCAGGCAGGCAGGCCGCTGTACATCTTTGAACGCGCAAAGAGATAAGTCGTTGCAAAGGATGTATCCAGTCTGTAAATAAATCTCTAAAACAAAATCGAGCTGTTTTAACCAACTGCACAATTAGGGGTGCCCCAACGACGCGCAATAGTAATGACCTGCTCTATCTTGTAGAGGTGTATTGATTATTTCGCATCTTGTGACAAGGTATGCGTATCAATATGGTATAATGGTAACATGGATTTTTATTTTTGACAGCTAACATTGACATGTTTAATTACTTAGCTGTCCCTGAAAATTAAGATTTTTGTGTGCCTAGTGGGAAAATATTTTTATGAGACCTGGTTCACGGATTTGGAGACGTAAACCAACTTCAACAAACAACATGTGTCTAAAATAAGGGAAAAAAAAGGTTCGTAACGCTTTTCTAGATCTAAATTGTCACGTGTTAACCATGCGAGTTGGTTAATTTACTAAAAAAGGTTGTTCTTGAGATTATCATTGTGTTATGCACTGGAGATGAATTTATCGAACATTTATTCTTTAAATTTGGATTAGTTAACGGTATGCGTATCAATATAGTAACATGGATCCCTACAAAAATGGTAACATGGATTTTTTTATTTTCACAGCTACCATGGACATGTTTAACTACTTAGTTGTCACTGAAAATTAAGATTTTTGTGTGGCTGCTGACATGAGAGTGGCATAGGAATTTGAATAAAGGTAATTTGCTAAAGAATGCTGCTGGCAAGATTACCAATATTGTGTTATGCTCTGGAGATAAATTTGAACTTATCGAACATTTATTCAATTAATTAGTGAAATTTGTTTTTAAATTTTACCAATTTATTAATAATCATCAACAATGGTACAAAGAGTATCTAAACATAATAAAAATTACAAATAGGTCACTGGACCATCTAGCGACGACTACAGACTCTAGCACGAGTCGAAGGTACGACTGTCCTTGCCCTCTACCACTAGAGTTGGGAAAAACTTGTGGTAATAGATCTTGTTATAGTAGATATAAAGAAAGTTGCCGTGCTAAGCCCTCCAAGAACTAGCGCACTAGAGCAACAACTATCGTAGAAAATGACATCTATAGATCGGAAGATATGAAAACGACGGACCCCAAAAGATTAGCGGATACAAGACTCTATCGCCCTCACACCATGAGAGTAAGGATAGAATGTGGAGAACCTCATTCTAACTTTAGGACATAGCTGCTGCCTCAATGTTCTAAGAAGACAAAAAATAGCCTAAACAAAAACTGAAACCATCCGCGGTGAGATGCCGTGGTATTGCCACGCCTGAAGGATTAGCTAAATTTGTTTGGGACATGCATTTGATACACACTAGCGGAGTGCTCATACATTGACATGACAACAATTACACATAAAAACATAGTGCATGTGAAAATTCCATATATAAACACCAAATATTTTGTTTTATCATATGTTGGAATATTTTTCTCTGCTTGCCAGCGGCGGAGCGATGTGTAGCTAGGGGGCACCACCCTAGTCCAAGATTTTTTTGGCTAATACCTCTACATATTTTCCATTTTATTTTTTGCTAAAATAGCCTATATTTATTTGGCCCCCCTCCCACATACTGGCGTAAAATATTGCCCTAGCCCATTTACCTCCAACTACTTGGCCCAACATTCGCCGCCCGATGGTTGTGTATGTAGCCAAGCAAGAACTATGGCTACTTTCTCACCAGTCACCACAGGTGCCCCTCTTTAATGGCAACTGATTTTTTTTTGCCCCAGCTTAGTTTGTCGATATCTGTTTGTATAGGTTAATTGCCACATATCCCATGTTGACCTTTGTAACATCCCAGCATTAGAGCTTAGAAATAAGCTGAACACAGATATGTGCATTGTATTCATGCATAGAAAATCTGAATAATTTTCGCGCTTTTAATAAAAACTTGTCAGAATGATTGAAGCTTCTCTCAACTTGATGGAATTGAAGTAGATCATCAAGTTGGACGATAAGTTTCAATATGACCTTTGCTAAAACCTTATTTTGGGTAAACATGATTTGATCTAAGGGTAGATCAAATAGAATAAAATTAAACCCTAATATATTACTTAATGATTTATATTGGACCCTTAGGTGATCATATCATTGTATTCATTATAATCACTCATGAATACCAACTTATAAATATAATACAAGTAATAGGAATGTAACAACTAAATCTTGATCAATCTTAATCTCATTTACTTATACCATGAATTTCATGGTAATACTAAACTTTAACTCTCTAGTGAGAATGAGTAGGAAAGAAACCAAAGTCAAGACCATTCACCATATATCCTCCTTTCCATATCAATATTTGTCATCTCTATTGAATCCTATCATCATATTTGTTGTTCATCAATATTGAGTAATCAACTATTGATTTACCCATTCTTAACCTATCAATTCTTGATCTATCAACTCTTGTCCTTATTATAGCATTCACTTAAGGCCTATAAAAAAGAAGTAAGAAGAGGTAAATAGTGATGCTAGTTCTAGATGTTATCTATCGGATGTGAGTGATAGGAGGAAATCAAATCAATATGGTAACAAAGAAGATTACAAGGATGAAGTCTGAAGTTAGTTACCAGGAGTAGTCCTATTGGATCAAGTAGGTATAGTCAATGAATTATATCTCTTAATCCAATAGAGCTAAACAAAAGATAATTAGAATACAACTGTAATGTTGTATTGATGGAGCCTTGATTACCCAACTAGAAACCTAAACCATAAAGGATCAAAGGATTATAATGATCATGCATTATTCATCAAGATTGAATGCTTATACCATGTATAAGTGACGTTGGTGGATAAAACATGATTGAACCATAGTATAGATATATTATCCTAGGTTAGCCATTACAGGTGACATTAATATCATGTGAGGTTGGAGTATTTGTTACTAGAGTTAATAAGAGACAAGATAGTATAATTAAGATGATGTTAGAGAAACATTGGATTAAAGAAGTAGTATTTTCCCTTTGGAAATACTAAGTACTTGAGGTGAAGTAGTTTGATATAGACATTTTCTGGAGAAATATTAGTAGTGGATAATTAAGGAAGAGTATGATTGGAGTTAGAAGTAACCACTTATTGGATTGGAAGTTATCAGCAATAGAGTAGTTGATATAGCCAAGTATAGATATAAAGGATTTATAAATGGCTTTAGAAGCATAAAAGGTGGATAAGAATATTCTTGTGAAGCAAAGCTTATCATGTTAACACATGATGATGGTGTTACTGTCAAAACTCACGTGGGCGGTGACTAGCAACACGAAGAGCCGGAGGCTCAGGCGGCTGGTGGGCCCTAGTCCCTCGGTCAGCGGCCATAAATCTTCCGCACGCCGCGTCTGTCTTGGTTCGAGGCGTGCCACTGACTCTGGCGGAAGGTGATGGATTGTTCGATTGGTTTCTGCGCGGTAAACAAGTATACGTAAAATTGAGCCGTGATCGGCTCCCGAGTTTCCACAGAATCGGCTTTGAGCCGATTATCCATGGTTTTGCATTGGATCTATGATAACATGGGGTTTTGCTTAATTACTACAAGTTAAATCGATCTACGATAGTTTAGTGTTTTCACGCATACGGGCGTCCCAGCGTAGTTGAGCCTAATAGATACGAAAATAGTAGAAAACCAATCCTAGAGAAGGCCTAAAACCAACACAACGTCAATTCCGGGCGTCCCTCTAAGACCAATAAACCATATTTTCGTATTCGGATCGTTCACCGTTTGTGAGGCCTAATCACGTGGATATTAAACTAAACCTTGATGAACAAGGCACAACTATAACAGATCAAATCGACTAAATAGAAATCAAGCAAGATGCCACCCTCACACGGGAGAAGGTGCAAAGATGGCGAGATAGCTAGAGGTAGCACCAGAAGCAATCATAGTAAGAGCATCGATGCTAGCTCTAACAATCAGGTAAAGGTGTTACTCGCCATCAACAAGGCTTGATCACGTAACACCGGATAATCGCATAAGTAAATACTGCCTAGATCGCAAGGTGCGATCTAGGCGACACTTACCCGAGAAAAACCCTAGAAACAAGGGGTGGCGAGATTGTTGTTGGTTGTGAACGTGATTGTCCTTGTCTTTCAATAACCCTAGGTACATATTTATAGTCCGGAGACTCTCTACTTTTGGAATAACTCTACAACTCTATCTTTACCTAAACATAAGCGGAACCTAAACAAACACGAATCCTACTATGATACAGGATACACGGGCAATTCAGCCCAAATCTCGCACTAGGCCGATCCAACAACACGTTGAATAAATGTATCTTCTAAGCCCATCTTGATCACGGCCCATCCGTCTTTGGCCAAAATACGGTGATAACACATGCCCCTGGTTTTGGCAATGATAATTCCAAAACCACTCATCGTTTTTCCTCTTCTTCTCCTTTTTTTTTATCGGGCTGCGGCGTCGAGCGCGTAAGCGCAACACCGTCACGCTACCCCTTCATCATAATGCCCTGTCTTCTCAACTCTGCGCGCGTGATTTGACCATTTTGGCGGTAACTGGGAAACCGCCATGGCATTGAACCGTCATCCATTATTCCTTATTTAAATCAGCTGAGCAGCGCATGGCGAAGCGATCACGCTACCCTTCATCATAATGCCTCTTCTCAACTCCTGCGCTAGCGTGATTTGACCATTTTGGCGTGCAATGGAAACCGCCATGGCATTGAACCGTCATCCATTATTCCCTTATTTAAATCAGCTGAACGATTCGCGATCCTCATCTTCCTCCGTGGCGGAAAACCCTCTTTCTTCATCGGAAAAACCTCTTTCTTGCCATGGCCTCCCCTGCTTCCTCCGATGCATCCTCCCATGCCTCCAACTCGATTAGCGAGCGAGAACCAACTCTAGTGCACCCGCCCACGGCGACATACAGTACTTTCGCCCCACGATGGTGGGACGAAAGGATTGAGATTCGCCGTCTGGTCGAAGGACGATCGTCCGGACGGCGAAGAGCCTCTGATTCCTCGTGAGCGGGGAACTAGAGGCGCGAAAACAGCGGCGACAACTGGTCGTGGGGCGGCGTCGACTCTTCCGAGGAGGAGGAATCGAGGAGGACACCTCCTCCGATGGGTATCCGCCGACGAAGCGCTTCCGCTATGGGTCCGGCGAGGATAATGAAGATGACGACGAGGACGAAGAGGTCCCTGCTGGCTTCTTCAAAGACGGCGAGGACAACGCCGGAGCAGCGCCGAAGAGCGATGAAGAGGGCGGCGGCGGCGGTGGCGGCAGCGACCTCGGCTTATATTAGGAATTAGTAGTAATGGCCGTAGCAATAGCAGGCCCTTTATGTCAATCCTTCTGTAAGCAATGATCCTTTGAATGAATGAAACTTTGTTCCCAAAATATTGCTCCTTTTCCTGCTTCAATTTCGCCGATAATCCGAAACAAGTCGATGTTCCAGAAGCCGATGACACTGTATCGGCTTTCACCATGCTGCATGCATACAGTCAAACAAGTTAAATTGCACAAAGCCGATGACCACCCATCGGCTCCTCCTGCGACCTTCCTCAACACGGTGGATTAAAACACAAACGACCCAAATCTCCAATTGCCCACCGAAAAACGTGCCCCGCACAGACTACTAGTGACAAGCAAAGATGAAGATGACAAGGCTCAGACCGTCGAGGTGGCCCTTTCTGTAACATGTGTGATCCTCTAGCATCGATGACCATGCATCGGCTATATATAAAATTTATATTATATTTTTTTTTACTCGGCCGATTTCTAGCATCGGCCCCCATATCTTACCCGTCCATTACTTCTCGTAATTTTACCTAGCCGATTTCATGTAACGGCTCCTCCGGTTCTTGTCAACATCCCACATGCTTGGGAAATATTTCTTGAGATGTTGTCCATTGGCGCTCTTCGAACTTTACTCCATCCAACTGCTCAAGCATGTATGCGTTCCTTTTAAAACTTGGTCGACCTTATGCGGCCCGTGCCAATTTGGAGACCATTTACCATATCTTTGCGTCCTTAGTACCCAAGGCAACACGACTTCCCATACCAAATCTCAACGTGGAACTCCTTTGGCTTCACCTTCTTGTTGTGAAGCACGAGCTACCTTAGCCTTGTTCTCTTTTATTTTCTCCAGTGACCACAGCCTAAGCTCGGTCACATCTTCAATCTGTCACTCATCAAAGTTGCATACTCTTGATTGTTAGATCGTTACGAAAAGTGACGCGTCTCGATCCAGCCGTAATTTCCCAAGGCAATACGGCTTCTTGTCCATAGACCGGATAGTACGGAGAGGTTTTATCGCTCCATGACATGACATGCGATAAGCCCATAAAGCCTCTGATAAAACTTCATGCCAACGCCTCGGATGCTCATCGATTTTCCTCTTGATCAGTTTGATAAGACTGTTGGGGCCTCGGCTTGTCCATTTGCTTGAGCATAGTACGGAGATGATCGAATCAGCCTAATCCTGTATCCTCACGAACTCTCGAACTCGTGAGAAGTGAAAACCGAACCTCCATCGGTTGTGATAGTCTGAGAATCCCAAACCTATGAATGACATGCTCTTTCACAAAATTGACAACATCTTTTGAACTTCTCGACTTCATAGGGACGGCCTCCACCCACTTGGTAAAATAATCTGTGATGGCCAAGATCCACATGTGGCCTTTGCTTGACGGAGGATTGATCTTGCCGATCATGTCCATGCCCCAACCTCGGAATGGCCAAGGCTTGATGATGGGATTCATCGATGCGGGTACCATCTGGATTTTCCAAATATCGACATGCTTGACACCCTTTGTAGTACTTAAACAGTCCTCGAGCATGGTGGGCCAATAAAACCCTGATCTCCTGATCAACCACTTCATCTTGTGAGCCGACTGATGAGTCCCACAGGCGCCTTCATGTACCTCGTGTAGGAGCCGATTAGCCTTGGCTGTTCCCAAACATTTGAGCAATAATCCTTCCAGGGTCCTATAAAACATTTCGTCCCCAATTAGCACATACTTCATGGCTGTACCTTATCCTTTTAGGTGCCCCAGGCGAATCCTTCAAGTAATTGAAGATATCGGCTCTCCGATCGTCGGCTTCCAAGAGCGTACACGAATATCGGCTCCCTCACGCCTCTTTATAGCTGAAGCCATCATGCAAGATCATTTGCCTCTATGTTACTGCGACATGCGGGATCGGTGAAGTTCATGTATCGAATTGTGCCATCAACTCACGGCGATTACAACCATAATGGGAAGAGGGACTCGCTCTCGCACTTGTACTCCTCCGTGAGTTGGGAAAGTACCAACTTTGAGTCACCAAAATTTCCACGCCTCGGCTCGGCTCGAGGAGTAACTCCATTCCCTGCGTATTGCCTCGTACTCGGCTACATTGTTGGTGCAAAGGGTAGACAACCTGATGGAGAAGGAAAATGTTGCCCAGGCGACACGAGCAAAATGCCGATGCGCAGCCATCGTCACAAAGCGATCCGTCGAAAACATAGCCCATGCTTTTATGGATAGTGTTGCTATGTTAGTGTTGATCCTCTCGGCAATAAGATCAGCGGCCTTTGTCCTTTAACAGCTTTTGCGGGTTGATACCGGATGTCAAACTCTGATAATGCAAACATCCATTTGCCCAATCGGCCTTTTAACATAGGAGCCGATAGCATGTGCTTTATGACGTCCGACTTGCATATGATGATGACCTCTGCTGATAGCAAAATGTGGCTCAGCTTGGTACATGTAAAGAACAAGCGAGGCACAACTTGTCGATATCACGGATACCTTGTCTGCGTCTAGCATCCTCCACTTATGTAGAATACATTCGCTCTAGCCCATCATGCACTTGTACCACCACTGAGGCGATGGACGTGTCCGCCACTGACAAGTAAATGTAGAATGGTTTGTCTGGCTGGGGTGGAACTAACACTGGCGGCTTTGTCAGATATTCTTTGATCTCATCGAAGGCCCGTTGTTGTTCGCCCCAATGAATTCCTCGTCGACTTTAATTTTACGAGCCCCATGAGCGGCTCTATCCTTCTGACGAGGTTAGAGATGAATCGTCGAAGTTGATCTTGCCGATGAGATGCGCAACTCTTTCTTTGTAGTGGGTGGCTTCATTGTTCGCGCCTCCTTACTCTTCGGGCGATCTCAATCCGCGTTCATGGACCAAGAAACCCGAGGCTGACCGGCCGTCACTCCGGCACACTTCTTTGGATTCATCCGCAGGCGAACTTTCTTGTTCGGTCCGGGGCGCGTTAGATCGCCCAAGTGCCCTTGCGCGAGCGGTTGACCACGTCGTCAATGTAGATTTCCACCAACGGCCGATCGGTCGTGGAAAATATAATTCATGGCCCTACGGTATGTGGCGCCCGGCATTCTTGATCAAGCGTCATGACCACATACCGAAGAGACCCGAACACAGTACTCACGAATGCGGTTTTGTGTATGTCTTGGAGCCATAAAATTTGGTTGTAACCAGCATTGCCATCCATGAAACTTAAGATCTTGTGACCAGCGCTGCGTTTATTAACGTCTCGCTACGGCATCGGATACTCATCCTTGAGGTCGCCTGTTGAGATCCCGAAAATCTATGGCGACCATATGGCCATCCTTCTTCTCCGGGCACTATACTAGAAATCCATTGACGCATGGCATGGCTGATTAACTTAGGCATCAACATTTTCTCGACCTCCTTCTTGACTTCTACCGAATTTCGGCCTTCATTTGCCGTGCTCGCTTTGAAATGGCGGAATCCTTTTTCGATGGGAGCCGATGCTCAATGATGCTCTGTCTAACCCGAGCATTTACATGTAGTCGGTAGCGATGCAGGTATTGTTTCAGCAGGCGATCATTGGGCCTCGCGATCTGGATCTAATTTCTTGCGATAAATGTTGGTGGTGGCTTATCCCGGGACCAATGTCAATCTCTTCTAGCTCATCGGCGGATGTAAACCCATACCCTAGCTTGCCGTCACTGTCGGTCGATGCTAAACACAGAAAGCGGTGGTGAGGACAACAAAAATAATTTGGGCGATTGCTGAATCGGCCCCTTCTTGATTGTGCTCGTCAAGGCGGTTTACACCTCACGGTTTTACAATGGCGGGCGTCTCCGCTTCGACTACATGATCGCTTGTCGTATGGTCGTTGCTTTTTATTTTTGTGGCGATCGTGATGATCGGCCGTACCACTATGATCGTGGACCTTTCTATTCTGAGGCGATGGATAAGACCAGCCTCACCCGTTTTGAAGCTTCAATGCGCTCACGCCGTCCAAACTGATTCCGAGATCGGCTCTTGGTCTTGCTTCCCGGATGTTCGTGCGGCAATGGAAACCTCGATAGAATAAATGCATGGGCGACCTCCACTTCATCTCCGTCCCCATATCGAACCGGTGCATCGTGGATGGAATGCAGCGATTAGCGTGGATCAATCCCTTCCTAGCAAGGCGGCGTAGGTACTTTTCTTTCACGACGAAAAATAGCGTGGGTATAGTTTTCCTGCCCACCGTCGGATCCACGTTAAGAACACCTTGCGTTTACGAAGGCGGCGTTGAAGTCGCTTAACATGGCGTTGGTTTTGATCAGGTCCGCCGTGGGCGTCCCAAGCGTCGTAGCATGGAGTATGGCATGATGTTAGCGCCACTCCGGTGTCTACCAACATCTTCTGACGGGTTGTCCATTGATGTAGCCCGCGGTCTGGCGCTTTCGGATGTTTGTAACCCTTCTCGTGGCTTCTCAAAGATAAGCGGCGTGGGCGCGATCAAGCTGTGCCCTTTGGTAGCATATTGGTTCGTGGCGCGAGAACTCTGCCGGAATCTGAACACCATGTTTGTGCCACCGATGCATGCATCGGCTTTTATTAATTTAGGCGCCACTCTTTCCTTGTCGCGGCCCTCCGTTTCCGTAATCTGCCTTACTTTGGCGGCGGATCCGGCCGTGCCTTCTTTAGCGTGGAATCTGCGCTTGACTTCTTCTAAGTTCTGCGGCCGTTTACTCTGCGCTTCGGTGTGTCGAGTCCATCGGGCACCACCTTGGGCGGTGAAACCTGTCTTAGGTGGGAGAGGTCGAGCGTTCGAACACGATCTTGGCCTCGTGCCCTTCTTTTGTGGTCCACATTACAGGCGGTTGTCGGTATGTAGGCAATCGGCTCATTCCACGTCCAGCAATGCTTGAAGAAGGGCAATCCCAATGTTTGTCTCGCCTTCCTTCTCTTTGGGTGGTCTCTTGGCGAGGTGCCCATGTCTCTCATCGTCTACCGTCTTTGGCGGCGTTGGTCGATGGCGCTCATATTTGTTAAGGAGGTGCGTGGAATGTGGCTTACGATATCGCACTCTCCTCACTTGTTCCTCTGTTAAGTACCGCCATCGCCGTTTGGGCGATCGTGGACCAGCCTTCTCTCTGTCTTTGCTCGAGTGATCACCTCCTTCCTTATGCGTGTCATGGTGGTACCCAGCCATGTTGAAATCAAACAAAAGTCGATTGGCGTCTCGCGGGCGGCAGGCTCGATCATGTTGACAGGGCAGGTTCGTGTCCACCTTCATGGCGGCGGGCGAGGATCGGCGGACCTTGTTCTATTGCCATTTGGATCTGGCGCCGCAGCTCTTTGCAATCATTGGTGGTGTGGGTGAGCGAATGATGCCACTTGCGATATGGTCTCCGTTCATCTCTGGCGGTGGGGATCTTGTGGCCTTGGGTAACCTCAAGCTTTCTCTTTCGTGATGTCGAATATCTGCTCGGCTTTGCTCACGTCGAAGTCAAACCCTTTCAAAGGCCCTGCTGCTTCACCCATTTGCGGACACAGTGCGCCCGAGCCCACTCGGCCACGCCACCTCCTGGTCTTGTGTAGGATCATCTTCTTCCGTAACTACCGGGCTTACGTCGCTTGAACTTTGTCTTGGTATAACTTCGGTGGCGCTATTCATACATCGTCGGTTTACGGGCCATGTGTGCGGTGAGTTGTACTCCACAGAAAGCGGATCCTTGACGGGTGCTAGAGCCCCACCAGCCAGGTCGATTGCTTCCTTCTCGATTAAGCAGGCGAATAACATCTGTTCTTGATGGTTACGAGCTGGATGTATTCTGATTTCTCCCGCATCGTACTTGCGCCAGTGCGCAATGCCGACCTCGGTCGCCTCGAATAATCTTGGATGTGGGCTGTTCTTCTAGTTGCTTCCAGTGCGAATTGAATCGGTGGCGGCGAGGTGTACCACCCAAAAGCTGGTCTGTTAGAGATTGTGCAAAAAATCTCACGCATTTGATCCGATGCGAAATCATACCTAGCTGCGCCGGTATCGACTACGTGCTCAATCGAGCTTGACCCCTCGACCGCTGAATCTTGAGAACTCGGGGAGCTTATATTTGGGCGGTAGTGGAATCAGGTCAAACTCGTTGAAGTGCAACTTTGAGTAGCCGATCGTCGCCTTTTTTATGCCGAAGCCTGATCTCTCAAGATGGTAGTGATTTGGTCCCTTGTTTGAGCTGCGGGGCTGGATTCTCATGGCTAGTTCGGTGGCATACTTGGCTATACGCCTGTTTGTCGGCGTCCATCCGGACACCGTTGCCCCGAGGCTGCTCACGAAGATCTGCGGCGAGAACCCTGCGGAGACTCCTGCGGTTGCGATCTGGTGGCCGGCGCCAAGTTGTTGCGATCCGCACGTAGGCACATATGTACCCATGCGGAATCTCCTTGGGTGGCTCGAACAGGAATTGGCAATCACGGATCGCCTCGGCCTTGTAGACAATGTATGCCGCTGATCTGGCGGCTCTGGAGCCTTGGCGTGACCGGCGATTCGATGCAGTGTGGGCGGTCTTTCTCCTTGGTGGGTTCCTAAAGTGGGCCCCGGCGAATCTTGATGTTTCATGATCTCTGGACCCACCTTGACGCAATCCGCTCGGCGTTCACGGGCTCTCGAGTGGCGGTGTAGAATGAGCCACCATATAGTTGACTTCACAGCGAGCCACAGGCGTTCCTCCGAAGGAACAGACAGATCTACTTCATCGAGAGCACCCTCGGGGGAGAATCCCTTCCACTTGATGCCCCGCGTGCGGGTCCTCTCGAAAGAGCCGATGAGGTCGGCTTCGAAGAGCTCTTTGAGCTCGTCATACTTCGCTTTGTGCTCAGCAGGAAGCTCGTCGTCGTGGCCTGTTCTCCATCGCAGCGTCGGACATTGATGTAGCGTTGTTGAAGGTCCCACCGGCGTGCGAATGTGTTGCTGTCAAAACTCACCGGCGGGCGGTGACTAGCAACGAAGAGCCGGAGGCTCCAGGCGGCTGGTGGGCCCTAGTCCCTCGGTCAGCGCCCGCCGTCTTCCGGCCGCAGCGTCTGTCTTGGTTGAGGCGTGCCACCTATACTGGCCGGAAGGTGATGGATTGTTCGATTGGTTTCTGCGCGGTAAACAAGTATCGTAAAATTGAGCCGTGATCGGCTCCGAGTTTCCACGTAAATCGGCTTTCGAGCCGATTATCCCCATGGTTTTGCATTGGATCTATGATAACATGGGGTTTTGCTTAATTACTACAAGTTAAATCGATCTCGATAGTTTAGTGTTTTCACCACGCACGGGCGTCCCAGCGTAGTTGAGCCTAATAGATCTGAAAATAGTAGAAAACCAATCCTAGAGAAGGCCTAAAACCAACACAGCGTCAATTCCCGGGCGTCCCTCTAAGACCAATAAACCATATTTTACGTATTGGATCGTTCAACCCGTTTGTGAGGCCTAATCACGTGGATATTAAACTAAACCTTGATGAACAAGGCACAACTATAACAGATCAAATCGACTAAATAGAAATCAAGCAAGATGCCACCCTCACACGGGAGAAGGTGCAAAGATGGCGAGATAGCTAGAGGTAGCACCGACAAGCAATCATAGTAAGAGCATCGATGCTAGCTCTAACAATGCGTGGTAAAGGTGTTACTAGCCATCAACAAGGCTTGATCTGAGTAACACCGGATAATCGCATAAGTAAATCTGCCTAGATCGCAGGTGCGATCTAGGCGACATAACTACGAGAAAAACCCTAGAAACAAGGGGTGGCGATCTTGGCGAGATTGTTGTTGGTTGTGAGCGTGATTGTCCTTGTCTTTCAATAACCCTAGGTACATATTTATAGTCAGGAGACTCTCTACTTTTGGAATAACTCTACAACTCTATCTTTACCTAAACATAAGCGGAACCTAAACAAACACGAATCCTACTATGATCACGGATACACGGGCAATTCAGCCCAAATCTACGCACTAGGCGATCCAACAACACGTTGAATAAATGTATCTTCTAAGCCCATCTTGATCACGGCCCATCTCCTCTTTGGCCAAAATACGGTGATATGAGATGGACATAAGTAATATATCTAGGAAAGGAATTCCTTAATCAAAAGACCAGAATGATGAAGTATGGAATATAGGAATCCTTGTTGAAAGTACAAAGGAAGTCGCCTAGAGGGGGGGTGAATAGGCTTTTTAAAATTATTATGGTTTAGGCTCAAGTAAATGCGGAATAAAACTAACGTTTAATTTATTGAGCACAAAACCTAGCCACTAAGTTCACCTAAGTACACCAACAACCTATGCTAAGCAATACAAGCAACAAGGTGATAGCAAGGTATAAATACTTCAAGCATGATGGCTATCACAATGTAAAGTGCATAAGTAAAGGGCTCGGTTGAGAGATAACCGAAGGACGCGAAGACGAAGATTTATTTCGAAGTTCACTTCCAAAGAAGCTACGTCTCCGTTGGAGAGGTGCGATGGCGCAATGCTCTCGAGCATACAAATGGCTCACCTCGAGGTGTGGTGGCTCGATGCTCACTAGCCACACAAGGCCTCACCGGATGCGGAAGCACGCAACTCACCGGCCACAAAAGGCTCACCCTATTCTTCCAGTGCGCACCACAAAAGCGGACACTCGCTCCACTATGGGGCTTGAGGCGGTCGCCGAACCGTACAAAATTGGGGCTAACTCCACAACTCAATTGGGCTCCCAACAACAAAGCCACAAAGGCTACAATGCCACAAAAGGCCAACAATTCCACAAAGGCTACAAGACCACAAAGGTCAACAATCCAACCACACAAGTCTAGGGTTCCAAGGAACCCAATAGAAACAAGCTCACAAGCTTGAACTGCGAATCTCCAGGAGAAATCAAACCTATGCACCAAATGCAAGGCAAGTCCTTCTCTCCCAAGTTCCAACAAAGCTACAAAATCTATTGGGGAATAAGGGAGGAAGAACAAGAGGAGAACACAAAACTCTCCAAAATCTAGATCCCAATGATTCCTTCACAAAGAAGGCATTTGACTTGGGGGATTGTAGATCTAGATCTCCTCTCTCAAATCCCTCAAAATATGCAAGAATCATAGGAAGGAAAGGAGAGGAAAGCTTCTTCAAGGTTAAGAATGGAGGAGAGAGAAAGCCAAGAACCAAGAAGAAAAGCTAGTGCCCACAGAGAGGAAGAGGCCCTTTTAAAGGGCTCCCGGATCTGCCGTTATGGGCATTCGCGACTTCGGAACTTCCGGGAGGCGGAAGTTCAGTGATCACACCAGCGGTCAAAAATGATGGCTGAAAAAGCGAATCTGGTGGAACTTGGCGGTTCACGGAACTTCCGGTGGGAGCGACTTCCGGTGGAAGTTCCGACAGAAGTTCCGTCAGATAGACATATTCAAAACAGAAGGTTACTGAACGTGAGTGGAACAAGACCCGGAACTTCCGGTCAGGGAAATTCCAGAAACCAGAAAACCAGAAACGCAATAACTTTTGCATCCGAACTACAAAAAGTCGAAATATTGGGTATCACCTTGGGAGAAAATATCATGAATATATATGTGAAGTATCCCCCAAGGTGTGGGCCGAAAACTCAAGATCAAAAACAATAAGATATGCAAGTAAAATCCTTAGATGATGAACTAGAGCTTGTTATGATGGTGACCACAAGCTCTAGATCCTCTCATGGACAAGAACCAACTAACAACCAAGAAAGATGATGCTATGAATGAAAAGGTTTGAGCTCTCTCCGAACGATGCAGGGAGACACCCTCTTGAGAGCCCCTCTTGATAGCACATCTATCTATCCTAAACCGGTCTCCCAACTAACAATACGAGACCGGCAAAGAAAAAACCCTATCAAGAACATACCTTTGCCTTGAGCATCCACTTGAACTTGATGTAGACCGTCTTGTTCTTCTATAGTGGGAACACCTTTCTTGGATGCTCTTGCTTGATGAAGATGAAGACTTGCAAATTGCTCCCCATAATCCATGGGGAAACCTCTTCTTTGAACTTGTCTTCATCATTCCATGAGCACGAGGATGGAAAGATTCAAGCATGAGATCTTCTAGAGATGGCGCATCTTGAGCTCACCCTTGTTCATCCCTTCTTGAGGTTGATCGATCTTGATGCAACTCATTGCACATTCCTTGATCAACCTTCAAGCTTCTTCTTTCTTCAAGATTCCAAAGGGCACAAAGCCCTTGGACATTTCTTCATCTTCCAACCTTGAGACCAACACATGGCCCAAGCGATGCCAATGGACAAACCTACAAGTGAAACTTAATTTACACATTAGTCCATAGAGATTGTCATTAATTACCAAAACCACATGGGGCATACATGCCCTTTAATTCTCCCCCGTTTTGGTAATTGATGACAAACCCTTAGCGAGGGTTTAAATATGACAATTAGGAACCAAAGCGGTTGCCCCAACATCAAATACTACACAAGTATGTGATGTTGGTACAACCTAATATATAGAACAAACTCCCCACAATCTATGCATGTGTGATGAACTTGAATTTCATTGCATAGATTGCCAACCGTCTATTGGTTGAGTTTCCTCTATATATTCAACATACAAAGCAACCACAAAGATGCAAGAGCATGAGAGGCAAATGCTTAAGAACACACCCAAAGCAAGGCCAACTTCCTTAAACCCTCAAAACTTCTCCCCATTGGCATCGATTGCCAAAATGGGTGAAGAGTTCTACGACCAATATAGTGAGAATTCCTCCAAAGGTGTGCATATGCACAAGTCAAATGATGAGTACTTGGGAGGAAGTAAAACTATATTGAGGACCAAAATATGACAAAAGACAATAAAATAAATAAACTTAAACAAATGAAGCGAGCAACCAAAATATCCAAAAGGACCAAATGAGAAACCAACAAATGATATCAAATGGAAACAACAAAAAGAGTGTTTAAATGAGAATAGAGAAGCTCCCCAAAAATTTGTGCAAAGTTTTGAATATTTGTATTGAATACAATATGCACAAATATGGAATCCTTGCTCCCCCATAAGCATTTAACCCACAAGAAATGAGAAAGAAGGAAATTGTGCACTTATTAAATGAATTAGAGAAGCTTCCCAAAGATTGTGCAGCAATTATAGTATTTGTACTTGAAAACAACATGCACAACCATGGACTCCTCACTTCTCCAAACTAATTTAACAATGCAATCAAAGGACAAAAAATTGGAAGCCACCAAAGAATCAAAAATAAATAAGAGGTGGTTTCCAAGAAATGCAAAAGGCAACCAAAGAATGATCTACTATTGTGTGTATAAATTTCTAGGTGGAAAATATCACAAAGACAAGTGCCCACAAAGAAACATGCACACAGAAAATAGATACTCAAGAAAGCATATGAAAACCAAAAAGAAGTCATAGAACATACCAATAAGATGTTTTGCTCGAAAGCATGCCCAAGGGCTCAAATATATCTTATTGTACATCAATGAGCTTTAAACACCAACATACCCCATACAACACAACTATTATCAAGGGAAGAATAGGATAGAAGGAATATATGGAGAAAGGCAACAAGTATCACAAGATAAAAATCAACTTGGCAAAAATACTCACTATTGCACATGAGAGATATTGAGGAAAACGATATGCAACAAAATTGCTAGATTGACATATTTGGGATTAGTGAATCATGAGCATGATTTAGTATAGTCCCCATTATATGCACTCATCTCAACATACACACATTTGCAATAGAGAACTTCTTCAAAACCAAAGAAAGAAATCCAACATATGCAAGTACACAAATTCATGCCAACAAGCAACCTACAAAGGTTGAGAACAAGATATGTATGCATGAGAGAGAGATACTTGTTCAGATATAATTGGGAGGATGAAGAAGATGTGAATTTATTGATCATCCTAGCTTGCACCCAATTGACATGTAGACTCTACTTCCTTGTTCATGATACAAGCACCCAATGTATATCCCAAAATACCTAAAACACAAATAAGTACAAAATGGTCCCCAAACAAATTGGGTCCAAAGTAGTTAGTGCAACTACAATACATAGGAGATCCCCCACACAAATATGTGCATATTGATATGAAATTGAATTTCATGCACATCTTAGCCCATTAGGATTTGGTGGAGTTTCCCCTATATATTGGATCAAAGAAAGCAAGCATGCCATAATATATACAAGAAGTAAATATGCATGCATAGGCTTTCAAGAACCAAAAGGAGATACAATTTGAACAAAAAACACCAAGTAAACCAATAAGACACGCAAAAGTGTGACGCGAGAAAAGGTGTCCAAATTGTATCAAAGAGCCAAATCAACACATGAAAGAACACAAATTCAACAAATGAACTAGAAAGAGACAAAAAAAAGGATAAGAAAAATATCAAGGCTCAAGGATTTATCTCATCCTAGAAGAATAAAACAAGTGAAAAGGAATGAGATAAAACCAACTCCCAACGAGAGCAAGGAAATAACAACCAAAACAAACTCTTCACACTTTTCATGATGGCACACAAAGTACCAACACGAAAAGGATCGAGCTTCCAAGAAAAAATGGATCAAATCAAGAAGCATAAAACAATGTTCTAGATAATATAGGAGAGCTCCCCCATAAGTAGAGCATTATATATAATTTTGCCTTTGAATGCAAAATGCCCACAAATGAGATCATCACTACTACCTACACTAAATAAAACACAAGGGGATACAAATAACATAAGAAGATCCACAAGAGGCAAGGAAAGCTTGGGAGCAAATGGAAAAACATTTTCTTGGCCAAAGATAAGACAAATAAGAAAAGGCCAAACCGAATATGATCAATGAATTCTACCATATATCAAGTACTAAATGTCCAAGGACAAAAGTAAAAGGGATAATTTTCAGGTAGTTTGCAAGAATATCCAAGATCATATTCACACAAAGAAGCATACAAAAGATAGGAATTAAGCTTGATGCTTGAAGAGATTCTTGATTGCTTCAAATAGTCACACAATCACTAGTGATTGGATTAAATAAAACAAGTGGTTCCCATGAGGATATATAGATCCAAATATGAGGAAACACATACCAAGAATCACTCTCACAAACAAGATCCAAAAGATGAGCAATAAAAGCATTTAAGCAAGCTGGAACTTGTATGAGCAAATGTGCCACATAGGAACTAGATAATTCTCAATATCAAATCTAAGTGGCACTACCTCAAATGTCCACATTTTCTAGGTTTGTAATGTGCACAAAGCATATGACTCCCCATAATGTGATAAACCAAGAAATCTCAACAAGAGGCAAGAAAATCAAAATAGAGGTATTAATGGACATTATGAAATATTAGTTTCTCATGGGAGACATACCACATAGAGACAAGATAAACATGCAATAAAACTACTAAGTGGTTTCCTCATGTACACACATTCTAAGATTGTGGAATGCCCAAGCATGACACTCCCCAAAACAGAATAGTCCATTAATCCCTCACAAGATCCAAATAAGATACCTACTAGAAACAATAAAGGCTCCAAACCAAAACGCAAATACATGGTGTGCCAACCAACATACACAAATATACAACATAGGTCAATATAAGTAAGTGTGAAGCACAACATGTATAAACACATGCAAGGTACAAAACGAACACATGCACAAGGGAGCAAGTAACTATAATGTAAAGGAGTTTAGCACAAGTTACCGGAAGGAGGAACATTGGATAAGGGATATAAGCATGATAACCAATGACTTGACTTTGATAACAAGAAAAGGATAAAGATCCCTCAATTCTTCATAATGTAGCCAAGTCACCAATTCCCTCCAAAAACACCTATTGATCAAGTTTTAGCTTGTTGGTCCCCAACCAAGTTGGGTCCTAAGAAGTTAGTCACAATAGGCTTGGCCACCCAAATGGTTCTTCTCTTGACACCACTTTGGGCACCAACAAATTTGGCAAACACATTGCCCATCTCATCCTTACAAAGAAAATAAGCATCATCAATCAATATAGGATGAGATGAGGAGATACACATGGTGCATGAGGAAGAAATGTGCCCCTTCTCACGGCATATGTAG
The DNA here is from genome assembly GCA_030063025.1 of Avena longiglumis. Classification (NCBI taxonomy): domain Eukaryota; kingdom Viridiplantae; phylum Streptophyta; class Magnoliopsida; order Poales; family Poaceae; genus Avena; species Avena longiglumis. The sequence continues at coordinate 75,694,977 of CP125973.1, read as the reverse complement.
CAAGTTCTTCTCTTGCCATATTTCTTCTTGGGAGGAGCTGCACCATGAAGAAGAGATTGAGGCTTCTTGGGAAGTGGCCCATATTGAGCTTGTGGAGGAGCTTGAGGCCGCTTCCCTCGTTGCTTCCCACTAAGAGGCTTCTTCTTCAATGGGCAATCCCTCACATGATGCCCTTCTTCCTTACACTTGAAGCACACAATGTTGGCGGATTCTTCACTTGTCCTTGGCCCTTCTTGTTGCCCTTGTGCTTCAAGTTAGTGGGCTTGCTCTTGGTGTTGGAGTTGAATCCAAGCCCACTCTTGTCACTTGAGGCGTCACACACTCAACATCTTCTTGGCGTGGTCTTCCCTTCATGACACCTTTTCAAGTCATTCTTCAAAGTGACTTGAGCCTTGACTCTTTGACTTCCTCTACATGGTTAGTATCAACAACAATACTAGAGGAAGTAGAAGCTTCATTGTTAGAGCAACAAGGCAAATGATGCAATTCATCACAAGATTTAGCATGGTTATGAGAGGATGAATTACAAGGACTAGCACATGGCAATATAGCATTAGGAGTAGATGTAGTGCTAATGTCCACATGAGGCCCACTAGATGTTACCTTTGACACGATGGCCTCATGAGCTAACCTTAACCTACCATGGGAGACTAGAAGATCCTCATGCGAGCTTGAGACCTTGGCATGACTTTCTTCTAATTTCCATAGTTGCTAGTTAGAAAATCAAGTTGAGACTTTAGCTCAACATTCTACTTCAAGATATATGCTTCAAGAAATAGAGTTAGTAGCACAAGCATAATTATTTAAGGAAAGAGGTGAGGAAATTTGGAAATCTCTTTAGAATAAGAAGCTTTAAGTTTCCCATGTGACTCAGTGAGTTTAATGAGCTCACCCTTAATGACCCTAGAGCCATTGTTGAGGTGCTCAAAATCCTCAAGGAATTTAGCATAAGAAACTTCAAGTTCATCATTTTTTAATTTGAAGGGCGTGCCACCTCAAGATCTCTATCGTGAGATTTCTTCACTCTAGATAGCTCTAGAGCAAAGGTCTCCTCAAGAGATTCCTTAGTGGTTTGTTCCACTTCAAGAGCCTCATTTAGGTTTGCAATGTCATTAGCATACTCATGCTCAAGACTACCCATTTTGTCAATAGTATCCTCATGCTCATCAATAAGTTGCCTACTTTCTATAGCATAGGTCAAGATTTCAATGAAAGTAGAGCAAGCATTTTATTAGGATGAAACACGAAGGACTAGCCCCTTCTCTTTTAAAGAAGCAACATCATAATCTACTTCATGATCAATATTCACATCATCATGAGATATATTGGGATCAAAGGAGAGGTTACCTTTGAACCCTTAGCCATGAGGCACAAGTAAACATTGGGAGAAGATGATGATGGGGGAACACATGAAGCTCCAATGGCAACCTTGCCTTAGCCCACACAATCTTCACTTTCCTCTACATGGTTAGCAACACAAGAACTAGAGGAAATAGAAGCACATTCATCATGGCAACAAGGCAAAGCAAGCATATCATCATGAGACATATTCAAGGAATTTATACATGATATGCAAGAAATCAACACTAGGATGTAAAACACATGTGGTCCTACAAGTGTTCATGCCCAAAGATACAACATTGCAATGAGATAGAGACAAAGGATCATGAATGGAAATCTCACTATCTACATTGCATGTTACATCACCACTCACCATATCATTACCTTGAGATAACTCATATGTTGGTGAAGTGGAAGAAGATGAGAACTCATCGGTAGGAGGTGGAGGAACACAATCATCCTCATTAAGCTTGGACACATCATATTTTGCTTGAAGCTTGGTCCATATATCATGGCGTTAGGAAAGGCATGATTGAGGAAAGAACTACAAAACTCACAACATTAACAAGCACATTAGACGCTTGAGCTTCGAGATAAGAGGTTGTCTTCTCCTCCAAAGATAGATTTTGGGAATCCTTAGGAGGAGACAAGCCCATATCTAGAATTTTCTCAATGTTTGGGTCAATGGCCCGGAAATGACTAAGCATGCGAGTACGCCAAACATCATAATGTGTGCCATCAAATGTAAATGTGTGAGAGTGCACTAAACCCCTAGGAGACATCTTTACTCTCGAGGCGGTGAAGCCTAAAAGCGAGATACCTCGCTCTGATACCAATTGAAAGTACAAAGGAAGTCGCCTAGAGGGGGGGGGGTGAATAGGCTTTTTAAAATTATTACGGTTTAGTCTCAAGTAAATGCGGAATAAAACTAACGTTTAATTTATTGAGCATAAAACCTAGCCACTAAGTTCACCTAAGTACACCAACAAACTATGCTAAGAAATACAAGCAACAAGGTGATAGCAAGGTATAAATACTTCAAGCATGATGGCTATCACAATGTAAAGTGCATAAGTAAAGGGCTCGGTTGAGAGATAACCGAAGGACGCGAAGACGAAGATTTGTTTCCTGAAGTTCACTTCCAAAGAAGCTACGTCTCCGTTGGAGAGGTGCGATGGCGCAATGCTCCGAGCATACAAATGGCTCACCTCGAGGTGTGGTGGCTCGATGCTCACAACGCCACACAAGGCCTCACCCGGATGCGGAATCACGCAACTCACCAAGCCACAAAGGCTCACCCTATTCTTCAGTCGCACCACAAAAGCGGACACTTGCTCCACTATGGGACGCTTGAGGCGGTCAGGCCGTACAAAATTGGGGCTAACTCCACAACTCAATTGGAGGCTCCCAACAACAAAGCCACAAAGGCTACAATGCCACAAAGGCCAACAATGCCACAAAGGCAACAAGACCACAAAAGGTCAACAATCCAACCACACAAGTCTAGGGTTCCAAGGAACCCAAGAGAAACAAGCTCCTGGCTTGAACTGCTTGAATCTCAGGAGAACTCAAACCTATGCACCAAATGCAAGGGCAAGTCCTTCTCTCCCAAATTCCAACAAAGCTACAAAAGCTATTGGAATAAGGAGGAAGAACACAAATGAAGGAACTTTGGATTATTGGGGACAACAAGTTAAAGGTTGCCAAGTATGATGAGGATTCAAGGAAAAGATCTGGATATGGAATATTACAATTATTTCCATTAATGTTAACATGGAGTTGAGACATATCATAATCATTACAAGACAATTCGTTACTCTGAAACGTGAGAGTATACGAACTTCGAGGACGAAGTTTATTTTAAGGGGGAGAGTCTGTAACATCCCAACATTAGAGCTTAGAAGTAAGCTGAACACATATATGTGCATTGCATTCATGCATAGAAAATCTGAATAATTTTCGCGCTTTTAATAAAAACTTGTTAGAGTGATTGAAGCTTCTCTCAACTTGATGGAATTGAAGTAGATCATCAAGTTGACGATAATTTCAATATGACCTTTGCTAAAACCTTATTTTGGGTAAACATGATTTGATCTAAGGTAGATCATGAAGGGTTTCGCGGCATAGTAAATCAAAATTTTCTACGGAGCGAACAGAGGGAAAGCCAAGATCTAATCTAGGAGATGCAAACAACGAGAGAGATTGGATTAGATCTTCATGCCCTTAAAGATTACGCTGCCGGGCGTTAAATCCGGAGCGTGGGTGATGTAGTCTACGCTTCTCCTCCTCGATCCGATCCGATCTAGCACCACAAGTGGTGCCTCCGTGAGATGCACACGTGCACCTCGGCGTCTCCTCCTTCCTCGGACCAGCAAGTATGGTGGAGATAGGTTGGATCTACAACACGGCGGTGTGGTGTATATGGTGGAGAATTTACATTGCGGGGCCGCCTACAAGCGATCGGGAGGAGAGAGGAGGGTAGCAAGGCTGCTAGGGCTTGGAGGAAGGTGTGTCTGGGGAGGGGGCGCACCACCCCTCTATATATAGAGGGGGTGGACAGCCCTTTCCCTCCTCCAAGCCTATCTCTAGTTTAAACAATTTAAACTCTCCTTATCTAGAAATCCTATCTCTAGTTTAAGCGATTTAAACTCTCCTTATCTAGAAATCCTATCTCTAGTTTAAGCGAGTTTAAACTTATAGAGATCGGCTGGGCCCTATGTGCCCTGGCCCAATGTGGCAGGACACTCCCTCATAGGCCCATGCCCCTCCGGAAGGTGGGGCCACGTTGGTCCCCTTAGGAAGGTTCTAAGCTTCGGTACAATTTTGTCCGATTAACTTGGAACAATTCGGACTCCAAAAACTGCCTTTGCCTTATATGAATCTTATTCTCGGACCATTCGAACCTCTCGTGATATCCGGATCCCATCCGAGACTCCAAACAAAAATTCATAAACCAATTATCCAATCTATCCTAAGCGTCGAGACACGTTAAGTGTGTGACCCTGCGGGTTCGAGAATATGCGAGACATGATCTTCTATCAATAATCAGCGAAGTGCAGGCACTTATATTGACTCCCACATTTCATCGATGATCATATCGGATGAACCACGATGCGAGATTCAATCAATCCCATATATATATTCCCGTCTCGCGATATTTTACTTGCCGAGATTGATCGTCGATGCAGTCATACCTAGTTCAATCTGGTTCACAGAAATACTTTACTCGTTCCGTAATCGATATCACTTTGTGATTAACTCCTTAACCACATGCTTGCAAGCGGTGTTGATATCGATTAGAGTGGGCGAAGTATATCTCTCCGACTTGGGAGGGACAAATTCCATCTCGATACATACAACCCAACGGATACTTTCCGATCACAGAGACACCTTTATGATCACCCTCTCATAGGATGGCGATTGATGACCTCAGCTTTCTTAGGTACGGGGTTGTATTATCTCATGGTCTAAGGAATACAATATTTGACATAGGAAAAGCTCATAAAGATGAACACGATGAATCGATCTAATTGCTTAAGCTTAGTTTGGTCATCCATCATATCATTCTCCCAATGATATGATCTCATTATCAATTGACAACTCATGTCTATGGTTAGGAAACCTTAACCATCATTGATCAATGAGCTATTCCATATAGGCGTACTAGGGACACGGTGTTGTTCACAAACCACACAAGTATTAAAGTTTCAGCAATACAATTCTAGCATGGAATATAAACTTTATCATGAACAAAATTATAATAATAACATCTTTATTATTGCCTCTAGGGCATAATTCCAACAGTCTCCCACTTGCCTTTGAGTCAATAATCTAGTTTACATCGCAGCAATCTCACACCCATGGCGAGGTGTTGATCATGTTTTACGTGGAAGAGGTTTAGTCAATGGATCTGCGACATTCGAGATCCGTATGTACTTTGCTAATCTTGAGATCTCCATCGCTATATAATCTCGGATTATATGAAACTTGCAGTTGATATGCTTGGTCTTTGGATGATATCTTGGTTCCTTAGCGAGTGCTATGGCGCGGTGTTGTCACACAATATCTCCAGTGGGTCCAATGCACTTGGAACCACGCCAAGCTTCGATGATGAAGTTTCGATCCAAACTCCTTCACTTGGCGCTTGCGGCAGCCATGTATTCGCTTCCACTATAGATCCCGCGATCACGCTTTGCTTGACTTCTCCTCCGGTTCCTCCATTCAAAATATAAGCGTATCCTATGCGAGATTTAGAATCA